>JBBPOJ010000682.1:0-22062 GCA_038091395.1 Leccinum rimulosum
TCCCGTGAACAACAGACAAGAATTTGTTCCAAAAAACTTTACCTAGGGTGGCCATTAAAGATAACGACGTAGTAAGCAATGAAGTAAAGGGTAAATACGACGACAAGACAGTTGTCGACAGCTCGGTGTATCTCAATCTACCCACGCCACAATTTACCCACGCCACAGCCAGACCGGTCCCGGTACCGGGATCCGGTTACAGCGAGTCGTCAGGATAAACCTGTCCCCTAAAGGGCCCAGGAATGTCCCCTAAAGGGCCCAGGAATCTAGTCCTGAATTTTTGTGCCTCCAAATTCCAATGCCACCTTGCTTAGCAACCATCATTCAAACTCTGGCCCAATCTATTATTATCTTGATGCCTCTGGAACTGGCATTTCTGGGCGGGTTGCAGAAGACGCTAGATCTATACGCCGTGAGTTCCAGATCGATGGACAACTTTGCTCGGTTTCGGATACGGAAGGCATCTGGTCTTAGTGTACGATACGACATGCCCTTTTTTCACTTGACCTCTTCCCCGCAGCGTCCTCTAACCTCCTCTTCCTAACCAACTCCCGCAAAATCGTGATTGCGGGGAATGTGCTGTTCATCGTCGGCGACACCTACTCCCCGTGCGCGATGGCGTACCACTTCGCCAAGTACCTGGCGTGGTCGCACGCGCTCCCAGCGCTGCCGCGTCCTCTGGCTCGACCGCGCCGAATCGATGCGGTGTTAAATTGGCTGTTGCTGTTTGCGGTGGCTACGGGTGCGATTGTGACGCGCGTGCTCGCTTTCTTGGCTAGTGTTTCCTTTTTCTTCTCCCTCGCTGGCGGCTGTACTGGCACTGACGCGTGATCGCGCCGATACTGTTGTCTTGTTACCCACATACTCTAGACGCTCGCCCAACTCTCAATCAATGCGTGTCTGTGTATATGCGGAAAAACCTGGGTTATGACGCTCAACGGCCCTAATCATAACATATATTGTAGATTGAATGATTGAATCGGAGCGCTCAGGTCCACATTGCGAACCGCTATGGAAATGTCGTCGCTTAACGTTTGCTGTTTATGGATGATGCGTTAAGCGTCAACTGTGCACGAAGCACTCCCTGGGCCCTGGTATGGTAAGTCACAATTGCCAAAATTTCTCCGCCAAGTCGCTATCAGCTCAAGTCTTTGGACTAAAGAGCTCAGAAACCTAGTACTCGCCGACAGGATCCGCTCGCTTTGTCATACGTGTCGCGTCGTACTCGAATTCGGAGTTCGAACGTTCATTGGGCTCGCGCGCAATGCGTCAAGTGACAAGAGTGGCTAACCCGGCATGGTACACGAGGCGTTGAGCGCGTCCAAGTCATGGCGGGGTGGCCCCGGGATTCCCCGAAGGTGCGACCCGAGAACCTCTGTTAGCACTCACCACTTATACAATATCCACCTCTGATCTCGATATACAGGAATTCGGATCGCCAAATACACCTTATCTGATATCGATATCGAGTTACGCGGACAAGCTAAGAGAACTCAAGAGAAGATGAAAGGAGTCGTGCAGACAGAGATCACCGTCATTCGTATGATGAATGAGGTGGAATACATTGGTAAGTCCATCGAGCTCCTGAGCCTGCGACTGTGTGGTTGTTGATATGGAACACAGCGGAGTCCATTGACCTGAATGACATGCACGACATGCTCAGGCTGATACTATGCGGACGGGGCTAGATATGCGCAAGAGAAAGGATGCCTCCCGGGGACGCGCGAGCTGTTCCTTCGCGACATCTGCGACGTTCTCAACAATCTTGAAGACGACGCGCCGAGAGTATGCCTTCTCACTGGCATGGCAGGATCGGACAAGTCTGCAGTGGCTCACTCGATTGCCCGATTGTATGACGGGCAACGGAGGTTGGGTTCATCGTATTGCTTTTCCAGAGACTACCTCGCAATGCGGAACCCGCAGAATCTGTTCAGTACCATCACACGGGACCTCTCGGACTGTGATGCCCAATATAAATCCGCGCTGTGGGGGATCGTGAAGGATAACAAAACGCTTCGCAGGTCGACATCACATCGCCCTTGAAGCAAGTTGAGCAACCCATAGAGCCCAGCAAGCACCTCCACTGCATCGGACCGCTGGTCATCGTCATTGATTCTATCGACGAATGTGGTGACCGAGCAGGTCGCCGATTACCCTTACAACGATCTCCGAGCAAATGGCCCATAACACCTTTCCGGCTAACCTTCGCTTTCTCATCACCGCTCGACCCGAGAGCGACATCCTCTTCGCGTTTAGGTCTGGCTCAAATTTGGTCCATAAAAGAATGGGCGACGTTTCGGACGATATCGTTGACGAGGACATACGCAAGTTTGTCTCCCACTCCATCACTATGCCGAACTCGAGTTATTTTGGCCGAACCGTCGGCGAGCGTGCGAGTGCACCAGCGACGATACGGCTCGTTACTGGAGACAACATATTTTACGCCCGGTGTACAATAAGAAGAGTAAAACACATTGTAATCATTTAAGCATTGTAGTTTATCCATGAAGATGGAACTATATCGCACGGTATTTGAACTTGCTGGCTAGGAACGCATTGATATCATCTAATGAATCGCCCCTGAGCATCCCGTCAGATATCTCGCCAACGTCATTCAAGACATCAATGGTCTCGTTTAACGCGTCGACGAGGTAATGGTAATCCTACACTACGATCAACTCATGGGCGGGTGGAAGTAGCTAGAACGTGCACACCTTTGGAACGCCGTCGTACGGCCAATGCGCCATGCGCGGTTGTGCTGCGAAAGTCTGCAGATCGATCCGTTTGACAGCAGGCTTCACAAAGCGGCTCTCAAATTTAGTAGTCGCATTAGCGGAAACAAACCACAAGGCTGACCTCTTCGTCAGTCTTTGCGCCCCCATGTTCAGATCTCGTTGAAGAAACACTAGAGGATTGCAGCTAGTCATACGGGTTGTCAGTTGATGCGCACACACGTAAACGGTAAATCAAACCAGGGGACATACCATGCTCGAGCTAGCTAGTTCTCCAGGCAGTGGCTCCGAGTCAGAACGCAGCTTCTTGGTGCGAGACGGTGACCGCGACTTGGGCAAATAGGAAACCCCGTCACTGCGGACTCGTGGTCGTAGATAATATGGATGAGAAGAACTTTTGTTACGGTATTGGCGAGTCGACTTGCGATCGTTGGGCGGAGGCATGCGCATTTTAGGGTGAAAGGTTGAGCTCAGTTTCTGCGAGCACCAGCCTCCATTTAAGCATTCTAGAGTCTTTGTGCCACTCCGAGTCAAGTACTGCCGTCTCTTTCACCGGCGCTTAGCGATCCTTTGTGGTAAGCAGGCCTCGTGGTTCCACAAGCTGCGACCGGGGTGAAACGCCATGTCTCCGACATTCAAACAGCCGCGCCGTCCTCAGGCTGTTCGTCCTGTCACCAAACGGAGAAACCCTAGCAAAGATCCTCGCCATCCCGCGCGGAGAAAAAGAACTTACCTGTCCTCTATATCGATTGCATTTTACCATCAGATTACACTCATTGAGAATCAAATATCGAAAGGCCTGTAAAACCATATCGAGGAGTAGCCACACGAGTCTGCTAGGTCCCCGTCGCTAACAGTTTTCTCGGTTATCTCGGGTCTACTTACTACCGGCGCTCTGTTCTTGACAACAATATTATTCCACCTTCGTCCAGGACAGGCTTCAGGCTTCGTGTCTCTCTCAAACAGCTCCAGCACTCTACCTCAAGGCTCTCCCATGCACTTCCTCCCTCCACGGCAATAAGGGCCCTGTGGTTCACGCGTCGAAGTTGATCATCCTTCACGTGTTCGGGTTTATCACATGGCCGCCGATCACAAAGTGTCCAAGGTTACTTTGCGGGGTGCAAATATTGTTCTATCGGCGTGATTCGTGAACCGTTCGGCGCATCGCCTTTTGAATCTCCCTTTTTGGTCCTACCCTGTTAGCCCCGCTTGACATCGACTAGCGACTACGGTGCAGGTGAAACCACACGTTAAGCGTTATCTTTACATTCAAGCGACGCGACGGTCTAATGTAGAAGTCCCCGAACCATTTTGAGTCGCGGCGGTGTACCGCAGACCATAATATTTGGTAGGATCACAAAGGATGTCATGCAGATTTGAATAATAAATGTTAACCCTTCCTTTATAATATTCTTGCCACTGGTTGTCAGCGAACTCCTTATAATCAGATCTCCATTTTATAGCCCGACAGCCACGCTCTCTCTCACCTCAGTTTTCCCTCTCTCCCTATCATCCATGCTCCAAATATCCATCACGTATTTCCAGTGCATAGGCAGCGGTAAAGTGAGTGACGACGAGTATCGTATACTCGTCGTCACTCTCTTTTCCGCTACCCTGGAACCCCCACGCTATTTCTTCGCCCTCGCCCATGCTACCCCCGCCACTTTCCGATGAGGAAATCAAGTATAGGGAGACTCGGAGGCGTCGCTAGTAGCTGTAGTAGTATTTTATCAAGCCAGCCTCGTTTGCCATGGTTCAAAAGACATGCTTTCATTGGTGAATCAAATATATTCAGCCATCGACAAATTTCATGCGAGTATATACGGGGACATCGTCGAAAGACGATCGCGACATAGCGTATGACGTCGCGTTTGGCGAGAGACGCGACTCGAGATTGCTTTATCGGGCCCATCAGCGGAATTTGAACATACAAGCATTTGCACCAACAACCAGGCACACGCTCTCCTCGCCCTCCTTAGCCCCGCCCCATCCCATGACCCAGCTCCAGCCGCTCCTTCTACAGGTCCCAGGTCTGCACTCGCAGTCAAAGCCCCAACCTCTACTCCCCCCTGGAAAGTGCTAGTCTTGGACCAGGAAACCAAACTGCGCGTCCAGGATCTTCGCGATGCTGGGGTCACTCTGTACGTGTACGCGCCTCCACTTTTCTCCCTTCATGGTCTTCACATCATCACAGTCAGCTGCACTCGCTTCGTCCCGCCTTTCCAGACGTTCCCGCCGTGTACTTTGTAGCGCCAACCTTGGCAAACATACGCCGAATATCGGAGGATCTCGACAAGTGCTTATACGAATCCTTCCACCTCAACTTCGTCGAACCGTTACCCCGTGCACTTCTTGAAGAGCTTGCAGCCTCGGTCGCCACGTCTGTCGCAGAGGATCTGGTGGAACAGGTTGGTCTGCTCGCCTTTCTGTGTTTTACAAGGTTTCCCACTGATCGGCCTCCTATATCAGGTCGTTGACCAGTATCTCTCGTTTATAGCACCATCGCCGTCTCTCTTCTCCTTGCTATCGCCTTTACCATCTACAAACCCACACCTCATCATTCGTACAAACTTCTTAACTCCCCATCGTCGACCGAACAACAAATCGAGGATGAGATTGAACGTGTTTCCAGTGGTATTTCCAGTGCCGTGGTGACCGCGGGTACGCACTCCCAACAGTTTCTCAGCATTTAATGTAATATATTTCATGCACAGGCCGTGTCCCCATGGTCCGTGATCCCAAGGACAATGCAGCGGAAATGGTGGCCAAGAAGCTCGACGTTAGAATTAGAGATGCAATATTCAGTGCTTCATGCGCCCATGGCCCGACTGCTTCGCTTTTCTCCCAAGATTCATCCGGGTTGTCTAATCTGCAAAGGCCGCGTATGACATTTTCTTTTCTCGTCTTCTCGTCTTCGTCTTAATCAATCGCTCCAAGTGATGCTCGTCCTGGACAGGAACGTGGACCTTGTTTCCATGATCTCTCACGGTTGGACATACCAGGTCCTTGTATCAGACTGTCTTGACATCAAGCTCAATCGCGTCGTTGTCACCAGCCCACAAAAGTGTTCTTCAAAGGACTTTTCTGGGCGAAAAATGCGGCGAATCCGTTCCCTCAAGTTGCTGAGGATATTGACACACGGGGATGAGCGACGTCTATGATATCTCACAACTGTAAGCTGGTGCTCTCGTAAATGCCAAGGGCGTTCGTCTGACACGATGCAGCGACCTTTCGTCAAATGCAGCGCACTTGAAAACTGCTATAACTCAGCTTCCCGAACTCACCGCTCGTAAGGCCACGCTTGATACGCACATGAATATCGCCACCGCTCTGCTCGAACAGATCAAGAAAAAAAGAGGTCTCGATGAGCTATTCAGTACCGAAGAAGCGGTTAATAAGCAAGTAAGCATCCTTGGTCGTCGTCCATGTTGTAGTCTCAAGGTCCGCGTTGCCAGACGGTATCGTCGATTTTAGAGACGCTTCGTGCGCTCCGCCCGTCTGGATCCTTCAACCCTGAAGATTGTCTTCGTCTTGTTCTCGTGTTCTACCTTTCTTCCCCCGACAATGCGATTTCCAAGGACGACCTTGCCGAGCTGGAGAAAGAGCTCAAGAGCGCAGGTGCAGACGAGAGCGTTTGAATACGTTCGATGAACAAGGGAAATCTCACGTATGACTGTTCTCGCCGTCATGGGTGGTCCTCGGTGGTCAAGGGGAGCTGTTCCGAGGCTTCACAGCGCTCGGAAACAAAGTCGGTGTCTTGCGTTGAGGAGATTCTCTTCGCCGGTTGACGATCTCGTTTCCTTCCAGCTCACAGACCGTCTGAAAGAAGGTGGCTTGGAAAACCTGATTTCAATGTAAGCAGGGTGGAATCGCGAATCGCGTCACGTCACCTTGCATTTGGGTTCTGGATTATTAATTGTGCATGTAAGCAGGGTGGAATCGCGAATCGCGTTACGTCACCTGACTCCACTCCGCAATGCAAGGAAGTTGGGTTCCCAACTATTAGCTGTCTCCGAGTCGGCGGCGCGGCATTCGCTCGAGGCGATCATGATCCAAAAACGACACCCGGAACCATAATGCGGTGAATGAACGTAGTGCTCGCTGACTTGAATATATGGTCTGGAGAGTCGTAGGTAAAGCAGACCCAGGGATTAAGTGCCTTTCTTCTAATCTTGCTACCGTTCCTTCGTCCCAGCCACTTCGGCCAATGAAAGATGGTTCGACTGTTAGTCCAAACATATCCGCAGACTCGCAGACAGACACAGGCAGTAAGTACATCCATTGCTGTCGAGGTACTTTTGTGAAGACCTTTGACGTTTGCCCCCGTTCGCTGCAGATCGCGAGATGTGTGCCACCACGGGTAATCATCATCTACCTATTCTAGCTACAAAGGAGATCTTGAGGCTCACTAATGTTTCAGGCAGTCGTTTTCCTTGAGTCTGAAGAAGACATAGCCAGATTTCAGCAAGTGCAACGGTACAATGAACGGGTGGCACGTGCTGTCACCTCTCTCCATGTCCGCTTGCGAGAAAAACCAAAACAAGTTCGGATGCTCAACCTTTGCCTTCGGTTGGCTAGAAATATCGAGGACGTTACGTTGACCCTTCCTTGCCTCTCCGTCTATGGATGGCGTCGTCTCTTCCACCGAGTCCGCCTGCCAAACGTGAGCCACGTCGCTACCAACGCTCCCCATGATGCACTGGTCGGATTCGGGTTGGCCCACCCAACCATTACGTATCTGAGACTGGGACCTTCACGATGCACGGACTGTCCACTCGGCAACAACGCACTACCCAACATGACCAGTTTAATTGGTCCATACGGATGCGTCGCGTCCATTGCAGCACAGCAAATGCTGACTTCCATCAATGCCTATTACACCTCATCGCCATGCGACAACCACCACACACTCTCTGGCCTAACCACAAACCTTCTGGAGGTCACTCGCACCAATAATCTTAGTCAGTTAACACTCGAGGTTGATCCAACAGACTACGATATCGTCGACCGCATTGCACTCAAAGCTCCAGGCATCGCGAAGCTTGTGTTGTCGGAGAGAATTCCTCTCGGTTTTGTAAGTTGTAACTGCCTCTAAAACCTACTCTACTGAACGAACACCATTCATAGCAGCGCATTCGAGAGAGGCGTGCATGGAAGGATGCTATAGCATGGGGTCTCTCACTTGACCCCTTTAGCTATCTATCACAGTTTGCGCTCCGCACCCGGCTTCCGATTACATCGGATTTGGGAAGCATCGACCAAGAAAGGACGCTCGTTGAGGAATGGGCGGAGTGGCACCCGTCACTTCGCGACATCGTCATACACTCATTTACAGGTACACCTCATGAGCACGTGGACATGTGGACACGCCATGACGTGCTGCACGGTCCTTGGTTGAAAGTAATAAATATTGACGGGCCAGATCCAGACTTTTGGCCTTGAATTTGTATCTAGCCGCGCTTCATTGTATTGTATTTCGATTTTCAATAGCGGCAACTTATGTGCATGAACCACTGTAATGGGATCCTAGCATTGCGTGTACAGGGAGTGAACACAGTACCGGATACGTAGGCTGTCCTGTTTCTTGGTTGTCCTGAAACGTCTCCTTTTCAATCCGCTCACCTTCCATGGACATCGACTTTCCGCCTGCAGGGTGTTCTAGAACCACAACACGATCACAAGGACACCCTCGTCGACGTCGTCGCCAACGATATGTGCCATCGCCAGCACACGATCGGTTCAGCTCACGCCCATCCTCAACGCACTCCATGCTGATCATAGATCAAATAATTTTTGGTCGTCAGCATCAGTAGGCCATGGAAGTGCTTTTTTGTCATCGTCTCGCATCACATCCGACGACCAACTCGGCGCACGCGTTAGATTAATTTCAGAAATGTGTAGTCAACGTTGCATATCTGCAGAATGTAAAACATTTATTAGACACTCAGTCTACCGGGTACATTTGGAAGTCGATTTCCGGATGTCCGATTTTCACTGGGACTTAGCGCTGAGCCATCGTATGATACATTAGCGCTGGATAACTGGCAAGAGACAACGCTGCACTGCAAATTTGATTCCGCTTTCCTTGATCGAGGCACTAAGTGACGATGACGATTGTCCTTTAAAGCAAATAATGTTAGACCTTGGCGACCGTCACGGAGACAAGACGACCGGGAGAAAGTGAGTCGCGCCACAGTCACTCTCGGCTTTTTAATCTGTCGACAGAAAGTTGCGTGGCACCCACGTGTTCGCTACTGATCGCTCTTTGAAGTCAAAGTCAAGTTGTTTGCATCTTGCGCTCTTTGTGCTCAGGAGTTTAAATAGTCCCACTATTCTGATGAGCCTCCGTCCCACCCACTCTCCTCTGTCTTTTCGTCAGTTTAATTTACTAGCTTTCGTTCATTCTATGAACTCTTATCTTTCTGGTAAAGATACGATTGAGCCTGGCCGCCCAATCTGCATCCGGATAAAAGGCGCTGATCGACCCGCCGTTCAGCTTGAATACGATGTATGTGTGTCGTGACATTGTTTTATATCCCCAGACCGGATCGTCTGACTGTTAATAATTCAAAACCATTTCTAGGAACCTAGGCTGTTCGACCAAGTATTCCCAATTCGACGTGAGCGGTCGAAGCCGCATCTACGTGGACCGAATGGCGCAAAGTAAGTAAAGAAATCCGCGACTGGTGTTCCATAGTTCAACACCTTCAATTGGTCCTTTTCTTAGCTACAAGGTCCATGTCGCACGGCGTCATCTAATACCATCGGTTTGTTTCATTGGAAATGGGTCTCAGTTTGTTACTGAAAGGTTGGTGAGGGGTCCGCGTGTGCTCCACCCGCTGATTACTTAGTATTTCAGATCGAAGTGCCAGTCCGAATCTCTCGCATCTAACCACTGGCATGCTGGTTCGGAACGCTGTGCGGTCCGCACACCGTTGCGCTTTCGGGGTTCCGAGGCTACGAAGAACCGGAATCCCATACTTCGGGTTCCGCCAATCCGATATGATGACCAATCGGTGCAGGCATCCAAGACATTACTCTCGGTCTCGGACACAACACTGCGCGCCTCAGACTTGACCAACTCGTTACCAACCCGTGCGAAGGCAGGCCCTCAAGCATCAACTGTACCAGGTCAACGCAGCGTCTCTAATCCCACGACGTCCTCACAAACTCCCGATATGTCCAACTCGCCACCAGTCCCTGCTTCCTCAGGTTCTAATGTTTCTTCCACTTCGTTTGCGAGCCCCCCTAGCCACCTTGCGACGCACCCTGTCGTCACAGATCAATATGATAGCGCCGCTGGACGACCAGCGCACGCGAACGCAATATCTAACTCTGCGAGACCACCGCACTCAAATACAACGTTGCAGCAACAGGCCAAGCAACCTAACCCACCGCCAGCCCCTACATCCTCTCGTCCTCGCACGCTTATCCATACCGATCCGCTAGCCAATGCCGAAGGTCGTTTTTTCACCAACTTCCCCACAACAAGTCTCGACGACCACGACAGCCCTCCATTAGCCTCGAATGCAAGTAGGGTGGACACGCAGGTGTCCAGCCACGTTCGAAATCATCCAGCAACCCTTGGTCCTGATTTTGGTAGGGATGCCGCGCCGGCGCCGACAAACGTTGAAGTCCGTCCAGGTCGTCCAAGCTCTCTCAACCCAACATCCAGCAGCCCAACTCCCACTCAGAATCTCGTCAGCAGTGATGCGGCTCTGCTGCGCCAACGGAAAGCGATACGGAACCAACCCGAACACCTCGGATGGTTCAAGTTTTCTAGTGACGGTCCACTCGTCGAACCCCCGCTGTCCACGAGCGTGTACCAAACTCCTCCGCGGCTGGGTGATGTCTTCATACATCACAACAGGACGCAAGAATCATTCGCGGCTTGGGTTTGGTGTGAAAGCCGGTGGATTGCTGCAACGGCCAAGCTCTCCCATCCAGTTCTGACGGATTATCGTCTCAAGGTTTCGCCTACTGGTGAACCATCTTGGGTCACAAGAAAGAGCTTAGTTTCTGAAAATGGGAGGGACAAGAAAAAACGGTGGGATTAAGGTCGGTGTCCTGGTAGTACTACTATGTATCTGTTTGTAGCACCAGTGCAACGCGCGATCATTAAGTCTGGAAGATTGTGGGAACTTAGACAAGGTTGATCCGCCCAAAGACACCCGCGCATTAAAGCCTAATCTAAACGGTGACCGGGTAGTAACACGTCATCCCACCTGCCAGCGCGTGAGTGGCCGCTGGCATCGAGTGCCGAGAGCGGCAACGGACAACCCGCGCAGCCACGCCTTCGACATCGTGTCTTGAACGTGACGTAGACGCGTGTATTACGACTCAGACGTCGTCTCTGTTGTCGTTCGTCCCGTCGTTCTACCGAACTGAGAGCCTCGTCGACCCCCCTCGTCATCGTCGTCTTTGTCTTCTTCCGCCGTTGCCTCTCTCTCCGTCCGAATCTCCATTCCGGCGACGAGCCCTCGTTCGAGGGCCTTTCTGGGAAGATCGTGATATCCGGTTATAGGCATATGCAGCAACGGCTTTTTAATCCTCATGATTAGGCAGCGAGGTATAAAACGTCGATGTTGGGTTTGTCAACTTGTCAGTCGATACGTACTCTCGGATCGTGCCACTTGTTCCATCTTTTCCCTCCTCCTCTTTATCATCATCACCATGTCCTTCTCGCGCAGATCTCTGCATCAAAAACAGCCTGAGGCTTCCATTACAAAGGGTTCACCGCTCTCTGCGTCTGCAGAGTTCACGACTCGATCGATCGTGACCGAGAGGACCAGGACGATCTCTGACTATGGCAGCAGGCCCATCACTCCTGTCGTCGTGGAGACCCGCACCGTGATCCAAAAGGAAGAATGGCTCGAGGCCGCTCGCAGAAGTACTGAAAGTTTCACTCGGCGGTCCCTCTGGTTTGGGTACACAGGTGGATCTTGGGTATCCTGTGATCTCCAACTTACGTTTGACGCTGCAGGTCTTGACTGAGGGAAACGAGCCCGGACCACGCCGTTCCTTCCGGCGAAGACCGCAATGGATGCACCATGTACGTCGCCCGCGTTCTCTTGGAAGGCACTCTTCGTGAGTAATCGGCGACTTCTGCCACATATCCAAAGAGCTAAATGATTCACGCTGATCAACAGACATCGGCAAAGCGAGCCCCCAGTTCGCAGGAGCTGTGATTGGATATGCCGGAAAAGAGCACATCGTGGGTGCCTCGTGTATCCGCACCAAGAACTCAGGCTGACTTTTTACCACGACGGACAGATTGCCCACTATGAGGTGCTCGTCTGCGCTTCGCTGGGGCTTCCCTGCTGCTGGATCGGAAACCGTTCTTACCCAGGGCACGGACGTCCTTGCTCGGCAACAACGCCTACAAAAACAGGCGAGCAGGTCGAGGATTCGTGGTGTCGAGGTGGACTCGCTCAATGTCACCCTCATCGAGAGTGACATCCCACGGTACATCCCCGACGAGGTTTTCGTCACCACAGACAGGAAGATCAGCCTCAGAAGATTTGCGCGCGTATCTTGTTGACGAAGTCCGTCATCAGTTTGTTGACTTGTGACGCAGTGAAATCAAGACGCTGATTGTTATCGATGATTCGCTGTCCGTGAGTACTCGTGTTTTTTCTTTTCTCGTTGTGCTGGGGCAATTTCCTGACCTGCCTGTAGATGCAAGAGGGTAACCTGTGGGAGCTTGTTCGGGAAGCGCTTGCTGGTATCGTGGACATCGCCAACCAAAACGGGTCGAAAGGATGCGATATTCACTTTATGCACGGCGACGATTATGCTCCGAACATGCTGGTATGTCGTGTTTCTTCGTTTCACAAAAACAATCACCGAGGTGATCGCTTTTGAGTCGAGGGTAGAGGTGAACGCCTTGTTCAACCGAATCTTGCCCGATGGTACGTGTCTTTTTGTGTGCAAATGCGGCGATGTGGTCTTAACGTACTCTGCAGGCAAAGATACACCGACTGGCGCGAAGCTCGAACAGATCGTCAGCCATTAGCTGCCACTCATCGAACAAGAGCGTTCTACTCACGAGCCGATCACCATTCTCGTGATCACTGATGGCCTCCCTAGTAAGCAATGGTTTATATGCGTGGCGACTGAGTCTCACTGCCGTCCGCAGCCGATCAGGAGGTTCTGGAGAGAGTCATTGTGGATGCAGCGCATCGTCTGGACCGTCATCATGCGAAGCACGACATGTTTGGTATCCAATTTGTGCATATCGGCACAGATCCTGCTGCCTCTGAGCTCCTGCACAAGCTGGACGACCCCTTGGTGTCGCGTTACAAGATCAGGGTACGCTATTCGTTTCGCGTGGAACTTTCCATTCTAAACCCTGTCCACTTTCTTTGCAGGATATGGTTGACAGCACTCCATACGACCCTGCGTCTGGTGCGTTCGACACGGAGTACATGATAAAGATCCTCCTTGGCGGGCTGCACAAGGATCTGGACCGCGCTGGCCCGAACAGCGGGGTCGGGTTGTTGACCCCCGTCAATGTGCGTGCGTACGACAGGTCGCCGCGGAGTGCCTCTGCAAGGCTGGGTCCCAACAGTCCTAATCTCAGTGCTCTGTCGCCCAGGCTTTCCTACTGAGCACTGAGTTTCGTGCGGTCGATCTGGAAAACCGGGTTGTCTGCTGGAAGTTTTGAGTTTGAGTTGGGCTTTTCCGATTGTACATAGCTCGCATGCGTATGCCGCATCTGTTCACGCATTTGTGTATAAAAGGCTGATCGTTTCCTGCGCTCCGGCATGAACGTTCGAGGACGACGAAGTGTAGATTAGACGAGATACGATACGTCCCGCCTGGTACCCGACGAGACGATGTATCATTCCGGTGAAGTTGGATCGTATTAGCTACAAACACTGCGCACATGGTAAACGTCGGGCGCAAGCGACTCTAGTATACTAGGCCTCCACCGCTTTCTTCAAAGGCTTGCGGATACCACGAACTCGATGGCGACTAGTATCCGCTGGGCGCTTGAACACAATGGTCCATGGACGCGATCATTCCGAGCCCGAGGTAACCAGCGTCTGGGCGGATTCGTCACAGATGACATTGACGAGATATGATGCGGACCGACCGAGTAGTATTGTCACGGTCTTGGTCGGTGCAAGACTGGGTGGTCAAGTAGTCCAGGCTGGTTCAATCTGTCAGGAACTTCCGGAGCACTCAGAGTGAAAGGAGGACGACACAGAAACACGATTCATGATTCTGGGCTACGACTCCAGCCTCAGGCCCTTGAGTCCGAGACGAGTAGTACGAACCCGGATGATGGGCCGGATCTGCAGATTTAAAGTGCTTGCTCGGCAAAATATCGACGCATCACGACCGTCCGCATGATGAAGAGGGCGTTCCGAGCGACTCATTGTATGTTGTAGATATGCTCGCACTTGGAGATATGATTTAGGTGTGCCCACTGTGCTTAGTAGTACGGGATCGATCCCATCGGTGTTTTTAGTTCGATCCGTCGCGGCGCGCAGACTCAGTGCAGTGGAATGCGAGCTCTCGTGTCATTGACATCGCCATTTGTTCCAGGCAATGTATATATAAACAATGTTACATTGTAGAGCCCTTCAAGTTACTGGGCCAAAATTATGGTACTGACGCTTTCTGGTTCGATTCCCGACGCCTACTCGACTCAGGCTCAAGTTAACAGCTGCCACGCAGCCACGGGCATTCTTGCCCCATCGAATACAGTTCTCACCGTCAGTGGTTAACTCCCGCACCACTTGTTCTCCAGGTCCACCATTAGTTCCACCACATCGGAAATTTTCTGATCCGGGCCCGCCGCGGAGATTTTTCTATTTCCATCAAAGCCGTCACGAACCCGGGGAATCATTAGGACCTAGTGCCATTGGTAACCCCATCGAGGCCATGATCGAGGGGATTTCGAGTGTTCTTCTGATAGCTTGTAGGTGTGATTCTGTTTCATTTCCGTCGTTTCGAACAAGGCAACCAGCCGATTCTGACCCTCTACTATTCCAGAGATGGTGACAAAACAGCCTGAGGAATGATATACGACTTCTCTCTTGCCGATTTCACTACTCTGTCAACAATGTTGCCGCTTTTGAAGACGACTTGAGAGTCACGGAAATTATCTGTTGGTTCAGGGATCAAACACTGCGCGGGCTGCATGTTTCGCACGAGCGTTATTCATGCCATCAAGTCTTTGATTTCATTCGAGCTCTTGCATAGTCACTGGCGTTCAAATTCCAACCTTCCGATGATAAGCGTCCCAAATCAGAGCATGCAGAAAGATAGCAGTGACATTCAATGACAGAAAGTTGTGGTCTCGTGGTTTGCGTCACTGAGTAGTCATAAGTATCGGGCGCCAGTTCGACGACCCCTGTGCTGCATGCTTTGACGGTGACCGGTGGCCGCGGCTATATCGGACACTTTTGGCCCCAACCACGTACCCACCCGCGCTCGCAGACCTCCGGTTACCCGTAGCTCCTCAACCCGCAGGTTGTCCACCCTGTTTCATTGATGGTGATAGACAGTTTTTCGTTGTTTTTAGCTGCCTTTGACAGTAATTGCATTCTGTGTGTCCCCGTCGCCTTTGACACCAACGTCCCTTGGTCTTCCTCAACATCACTTACAGACCATTCTTTCCACTAATCAATCCCTTGCTAGAGGGATCTGATTCCACAGGAGGGTTGGCACCTCCCCATTCACATTTCTGCACGCGCGTCATGCAATAATGCGGTCTGTCAAATTTGGAGTTCAGATCTTCAAAGATCAGGCTTCGGGCTTGGAGCTCGGCGTTTGTTGCTCGTTGCTTCTGCTAAACGTTAGTCTCGTCACCACCATGCGCTTCCTAAAACGGAACGTCGGGTTAGCTATACGTCATCCGCAGTATTGTGACAATAATAACATGGCCGAATCTAGCGGCTTACGCGGGCTAAGCTTTCACGTTTTTCTAAGCTACTCGCAGTTCAGTTCTTCAAAATTTCAAGCTTCGGGCTTGGAGCTTGGCGTTTGTCGCTGAGTTGCTCGTTGCTTTCAACTAAACGTGTCACATCCGCAGTACTGTGACATGTCCGTCAAAACATAGCCGAATCCAGCGGCTTACTTTTCGCGGGCTAAGCTTTCACGTGCGAGTAGGCACGTTTTTCTTAGCTACTCGCAGTTACGCTCAGTGCGTTCAACCCTTCGCTCCCGTTTACTCGACTCGCAAGCCAGAAACTCCCTAGTTCTGCCGATGTGACGACCTTGGCTCACTTTCTCATTGTCGTCAGACGCGTTTTTCTGAGTTACTTACAGTTACGCGTGATGCGTCTGAATCCGTTTCAATGGGCTCAGTGGATGACTACCTTATTTCATTGTCCCGAGCCCTGTACAGGTTATGGCTAAGATCGGACTCCACTTTCCGACTCCGTGCCAATAGGTCTTCCAAATCAGGTGAATATCGCGTCCGTCTCCTTTGTAGGAAACAAACTGATCGAGTTGCAGACCTTTGTGCTTTCAGGTCAAGCGCTGCCACAGAATGGATTCTTATAAGATGTAATGTATCCGCCGAGTCGGATAACATCCCATTCTCGTCTTTCACCCCATGAGCGACGTCCCAGTCTCAGATGCGAAGACCCGACCATCGCGATCGGTTGTCCCGGACCATCACGACAAACATCGTACCCATGGGCAGCTTGTCTATGATAGGTATAATCAAAGCCTAGGGAGGCGAAGCGGATATGTGCCAGGAGTGATTGGAGTCCCCAGCAAAGGAGGAAGAAAGTCTTCATTGGGATCTAAGTCGTCAAGGAATAAAAACTGTGAAGTTGACGGTAACGGTAAGATCTGATGGCTCATTCGATACGTCTGTCCGCTCACACAACTTGAAGATTCGCCACCTGAGCCCACCGATCACCCGACGAGTCCTCCCTCAACTTCGCCGGTGTCAACGCCACCTCCGACTCAGAGACTTCTTGACAATGACGGTAGTGTCTCTTAGCTGTTTTGTCTGTCCATTGATTCATGTATCCCCAAAGGCTCGCGGAATCAACTGGGACGTAGTGATCACCCGACGAGTGGTTCTTCAAGGGCAGGCTCGCACCAGTCGACGTCACGACCTGCTCAAAACGCTCTTTGCAGCAACAGTAAGGTCTATTAACTCATACGTCTGTTTTCTAACACAGTCTCGACGGTTCTGCAGATGGACCTGAGCATCCGGCAGCTGTCCCTTCAACTTCGCCGATGTTAACTCCACCACCTGGTCAAAGTGTTCTTGATAGCGAAGGCAAGTTTTGTCAGAAGTTTGATGCGTCTAGTCTTCACGTGTTTCTTTGGACTCAGCGAATCAGTTCGGGGGCAACGATGGCGTGACGATTCTTCCTTCGGGTTTCCGCGCATCGTCGCCCCCGCCTGAGGATGAATCCCAGGCTGTCACATCCTCATCGCTCAGAACTTTCTCTCCGATCAAATTCGCCACCTTCGCGGTGTCTAAGTTTTACAATCTAGTGAACATGGGTCATAGCGTTGTAAGTCTTGTGGGGTAGGGAATTGAAACGCGAATAATCCCTTCGTTGCTCTAGCCCTTGACTTCCCACGAACGAACACAATCCAACCTTCCAGGCACAGAAGTGAGAGAGTGGGGGACTGCAGAGGTGAGTGATCAACCGAAATCTTGTACTGCGGCGCGAGTCAGAATACTGAAATACGGTCGTTTCTCCAGCCACCTGCTTCCCATGAAGAACCGAAAATGGATCATCCGGCGGCAGGAATTCACGCCACCGTGACAGATGGGAAGGAGCAGGGGACTGCACAGGTGAGCACTGAATGGACAGTGTCCCGCGATGCCAACACGAGCCTGATTGTCTCCTTAGGCTTTCGTTGAGCGCACTACGATTGGACAGAAACTGGATCTTCCGACGGCTGGAATTCACGCCACCGTGACAGATGAGGAGAAGCAAGGGACTGCACAGGTGAGCACTGAATGGATAGTGTCCCGTGACGTTAACACGAGCCTGATTGCCTCCTTAGGCTTTGGTTGAGCGCACTGCGATTGGACAGGAGATATTTTCCAATTCACAGTGGGAGGTAAGCGATCATCTTTGCTCTAGTGCGTATGGTTTAATTGAATAGTTTTAGGTGTCGATCATAGACACATACAACGAAGATATCGCGCAACGCGTGCCAAAGTCTCGCGCGGAGAGAAGACTCGTTGATAATGGCGACGACGACGATATGGATTTAGAAGTCGATTCCACTGTCGGACTGGAAGATGACAATACTCCCGATGTCACTGGGGAGGATGCTGACGTTGAATGGGAGATGCATGACGACATGCATGACGACAACGACCCAGGCAGCCTACCCCATAATATCTTGGACTCTGCCTTTGCGATGTTGTCTCCCAACTCCCAGGAAGAACCTGAGGTCGAGGTTTGCTTATTTTTATCCTTTTGGGTCCCGTAAGTCATGGTTGACACGATTTCAGGCTAATGTCGACAAAGATAAGAGAAAACGTCGGTTGTTATCCGTGCATTTCCAGATTCCAGATGGTAGTACAGTTAGCAGGAACACAGTGTGTAGAATCATGTCTATGACGAAGGCTTGATCTAACTGATGCTCATCTCTCTTTATTCTAGTCATCCAAGTGCAGTGAGGATGGCGAACCAATGATAGAGGATGACGAACCAATGATAGAGGATGGTGAACCAATGATAGTAGAGGGCTCCAGCAGGGGAATATCACGAAGGCTAGACAAAGGAAAGTCAAGAAAGGTGCGTATCTCCAACCTTGACCGTATGTTAAGGTCTTATATTCTCGTAAGACATCCCTCGACGCTAGGTCGCGGTTTTCTCGCCCTGTTACCATCAAAGATCTTTTTTCGGGTAGTTCCTCATCTCGCCCTACGTCTTCAGGATCAGGGCCATATGGATTGCGACTACCAAGCCCATGCAATAGTGGGAACATAGGCGATCAGCCGTCTCCCTTGGACAATTCTAGACCGCGCCGTTCCATCGACTCTCCTGATGCCCCGCAGTCAAACTCAGTCTGTATCCACTGTGTTTATATTTTGCGTTGTATCATGCGAACTTACTATCTGATGAAAGGACCGAAACGACCCTCCTGTGCGGCGGTCCGACCTCTCGAACCTTGAAGAAACCTTAGTCAAACGCCTCCGCAAAGACTTTGTGGACGAGGTCACGCGTATTACCCAAGGACTCGTCGACACCTCGAAGCCGCAGCCAAAAACCAGTTCGGTTCGCCGCGGAAATGTATCCAACAAGGATACGAAGGTATCTTCTCTGGCAACCGAGGAAGAAACCCCTACCCCTTCGCGCAAGGTAAAGGGGCTGCCATGCCATCGTCCCTCGTGTCATAACGAGTTCAACGTAAGCTTGACCTCAGCCAGTAGCACACCGTTTCTGACTCGTAATTTTAGAAATCTGTCAGAGAATTCGGCTATCAACTACTTGGGATTGAAAAGACACAACTACCGCAGCCTGTCAGCAACGAGCAGATGAAGGCCTGGGACCCGGAGAAAGGTTTTTGTTGCACCGCTAAAGACTTCGCGGTCGACCTTCTTGGCTTTCCCCGTTCCAAATGGAACGTATCTGCGGCGAAGGTCTTTGCTACCGCGTACTTATGTGCATACCCGGACACTCAATTCACGCACGAGAAAGTTTGCCATGCTTGGCTAAAACGAGTCCAAGCGATGAAAACTCAATATAAACTAGCTCAGAAGCCCAAGGACAAGAAGAAGGAACATGCATCGGCGCATCGGCGTCGTCAGAGGAAATTGGAGGTATGATGATCCACAGTTGCTTCTGGCATCATCTAGTATTCTGACAGCCTAAGCAATAGCTTTACCATCGGCGTCTTCAGTGTGCCTGCCTGTTTCCAATGATCAGGGATCAGGCTGTTCCCATTCTAGAGTCCCTCAACGTTGACGGGATGAGTTCTGATGAATCGGACCACGAGGGTCACTCTGGAGAGGCAACGTATTACATCATGCAGAAAGAGTGGCGCTCAATCAAGATTGATGCTTGGATACGCGTCATCGATTCACTTCATCTCTACCTTCGGTATAAAGGGGAGTGGCAGGCCTCTCCTGGCGCCTGGCCTCATTTCAGGACGATTTCATTCCGAGAGAGTAACCGCTCTGCTGTTGTCGGACTTCCCCAAGACTTTTACTGCCGCAACTGGTATGCCGGTCTGAGCGAATTTGCAAGACAACAGTTGCAAGCAGGTAAATCTCAAATTTCACTGAATATACCGCGGGACATTGTGCTGTGAGTGGTTTACAAGAGTTACCTCTCAAATCTCACAACGTAAACCAGATTGGCTGAAAAATACAATATGCAAGATCGCATGGTCGTTGCTGGGAAAGCTGCATTGTAGCATGCGCAAGGCTTATATTGTCAAGTCGCTTCAACTGATGTACAAGTTTCGTCATCCACATTGGTATGCATTCACTTATAGCTACCTGCTTGAGGGCATCCAGTGTTACTAGTAGCAATAGTGAACATACATATCACTGGGCGGCAGTACTTGTTCACCTTAAGCTTGCTTGCTATAAGGTCGTTGGGAAAACGGAAATGAAGCAGTGCTACTAGCCTAGAGACTAGAGTTCACGCAGACTCTGCGGAAATTCACTGGGAATACAACGGGAAGCTAGACTGCGACACCGTCTGCCGCCTCTACTGAGCTCGAATCGACTGTCCGTGCGCACCACCGCCCGTTCCTGACTAGTCAGAACTGATGCGTCCTTTTGCTGACTTCTCGCCTCGTCAACAAGCACTCGTGCGTAGGCCAGACGGTATCGCTCGCGGGGAACAATGAACTCGGTTCCGGCTCTCAGTTCTGCTCATTCCCGATCCACTCTTCCTCCTCCAGCTTTTGGTGGACGAAGCAATGGGACCAAGGGGGAATAATCCGGTTCGGATGGACTGCGGACGATCGGCTGGTCATGCTCAACAAGGAAGGCGTGTACCGGTTATACGACCTGCAGGGCGACTACCGACAACATTCTCCTGGATCGGAGGCAGCAGAGATGTGGGTCGTGGATGTGCGCGTACACGAGAATGAGCTGGTGGTGCAGACGGGGTTGCTGCCGCCAGTGCGAGTCGACGTGGAGGACTGGGAAGGTGGCAAGTGGCAAGTGCTCGCGAATCCTGGTGCGTGTATCTTTGTCTAATCATCTCTTATGCATGCATGGATCCCTCGAGGCACATACTGGCGCTGACATTGCTGCCGTTTGCATTGCAGCGAATCTCACACAGAATCAGTGGAGCTGCCGCACGCACGGGCGACCATCCCGCCCGACCAGAACATTTCGCGGCACGTCGAGGGTGCTAACCTCGGTTGACACGACGATCTTTGCGGTCGACAAGCTTGAGAGCGTCGACCAGCGGGTCGCTCGCGGGCCGGTTTTGCGGGTGTCGCCGTGCGGCCGTGGCCAAATGTAAAATTTCTCGCACTCCTGAACTTCAATGGGCTGCTGTGGGTCATCTCGACGAATTTTCAGCGAAGTCTGACCGAGTTTGATACATAGATGGCCGCGGCCGGCGCGGAGGTTGTTGTGAACACGTTCGAATGGTGCGGCAACGACGCGATCCTCTCTACGTGCAACGCTACGGTGAGTTCGGGCACTAGATGGAATTCTGACGAGGACATGAATATTTTTTTTGAAAGGTAAATTCTACTCTGGAGCGACGCTTATAGTAGTCACGGACCATCATCGGTCAAGAAGTATGTGATTTCATACAGAAGGTACCAGACGAGGACTGGTCTATTCTCGGAATGCATCACGGAAAGAGTTTCCGACCTGAGATATGTCTGACGAGGGTATGGAGCTGCAAGTGCCAAAATAATAGCGCGATAAGAATGAGGCTGTGCGCGCACGATGCACAGCAATTTAGTATGGCGTTAGAAGTGCACAATTATTCCCACCGCGTTCCGCGCTGCGCTCACCGCGCATCGCGCGTACACCGCGTTCATTGTTGCACGTGCCGCGTTCTTACAGAGTATTCACCGCGCGCGCAGTTATGTGCACCGCGTTCTAATTTTATTTGTAGGCTCGTCACGCACTGACATACCACATACAATAAAATATTATACATTTTGTCTCTCCTTCAGACTTCAGTTCAACAGTCCGGGGCAGATCTACCGAGCTACCCTTAACGAACAGCGGGTAGGGTGTGTATAGATCAGTCTTTAATGAGTAGCTATTGGCCGATGAAACTGTGCATGAGTTGGCGGTGGGGTGGGACTTCTTCGCTAGGGTTTCGCATGGGTATGGGCAAGGGTCAGCATCATCTGACCCGCATACCTGTGAGGTGCGAGCCTGAGTGTACGGCCGTGTCATCAC
>JBBPOJ010000683.1:0-22026 GCA_038091395.1 Leccinum rimulosum
AAAGTTCCATCCAAAAATCTTTCGAATACTGTGGGTCAGGTTGGAGATGGAGCGAGAGTAAGCAGCTTACAAGTGAGATGACGACCAGTTCGGGACAATCTTGAGGGACAAAAGGTTCCCCTGCGCGGCTGAGCCATCCAGCAGCCCGCTCATGGTCTCCTTCCTCCAACGACATGCCTGTGAGTATGATGTACATTCGGGCCTGAATACGACCTATTCATCATTTCATGCTGGTCAAATCCTGAAATTTACATACCCGGACTGTGATATATATAGTTTTATCATCCATAGCATCGATCAAGTCTTCGACTCGCGATATAGCTTCATCGTGTCTTCCACACTGAAACAGGACGATGGCCTGCATGAAACCAAGAATTAATGCAAACAGCTACGAGAACACTAGGCACATGCCTTGATAAGCAAAACGAAATTGCTTTCGGGCAAGGAACCATTAGTGAAGACGAGGTCAAATACACGCATGGCAGCATCGTGGTTGCCATTGGCTGCGCGGGCTATTGTGATTGAAATATGGCCAATGGTGGACCGCTGAATCTCGACAGACTTGGTGTGCGATACCAGTTAATGCGTGACAAAACTAAAGACGATCGAAAGGCTACCTTTTTCGCATCATCTATAGCCAAGTTGTATTGCTTCAGACGGGATCGTACGAGGGACCGTTGAGCGAGGCACTGCGAATGACGAGAATGATCCTGAACATCTAGGATCTTTTCTGTCAGGACTTGTTCGGTGCGAGTCAAGTCGCCCTGAGTCCAAGCTTCAAGTGTCTCTTCGCTGATTTGCATGAGTGGAAATTCTGATACCAACAGATCAGAAATGGCGAAAATACACATCATTCAACATACTTACTACGCTGATGAAACAGTAGGATATTTCACGCGTTGAGATTCATCAACGTTTAGCATCAGAAACACTTACATCTCCTGTAAGGTACGAGTCCGGAAGGACACCAAGAAGGCTCCGCACGGTGACTTTCCCGTTGTTTTCGCCGGTGACAACGTAGGTGCCCTCAGGGGAGAGCGTCATGGAGTAGACATCACTGGCGTGGTTGATTATAGGACCAATTTGTTTGTATGTCGAGGCATCATGAAAAGACAGCGAGGTGCTTCGGGTAACAGCGATAAACTTTTGGTTGGACGATGCCGCGATAGAAGAGAGAGACGTGGAATTGCTACTGGTAGGAAGAGGCCATGTACCGAGCAAGGACCCTGAGGATGGGTCAAAACACTTGGCTTCGTTGGACGGCTGAGAGGCAGTAAAAATTTGACAACCATCGGCTGACCAAGCAAGTGGTGAGGATAAGTTGTGCCAGTGGAATGAGCATGGGATGTTGAGCAACTGATGGCCGTTGTCGCTGTTGAAGATTCTGATTGACTGTCCCGCAGCGGTGGCACTAGCAAGACGGTGGGAGTCCGGAGAGAACCGAATTACAATCACCGCGGAGTCATGCTGCAGTGGGCCCAAGAGTCGTTTGCCTGTGGTAGTGTTCCAGATAAATGCGTAGTTGTCTAACCCACCCGTGGCAAATGCCGTCGAGTCGGAAGAAATATCAACCGACACCACTGTGCTTGTGTGATCCGCGATGTCCAGAACTTTTGTATTTGTTTCCGCATTCCACACCCTGGCATACGGAAGTGAGGACAACCCACACACCAGCCATTTGCGATTCCTTGACAGCGCGGTGGCAAAGATATTACATTTTGCTTCAATTGCTGAGCCAACCTGATGTCCGTCGTCTACTTGCCATCGGCGAATCATCCCTTCACTACCACCGCTGAATAACTGCTTGCTATCCGGAGTAAAGCAACTTGAGTATGCCGCATATCCATTGCACCGGATTTCAATGATTTTCGAGCGATCTGACAGGTGTCGACAAACAGTTATCGCAGGCAGGGGAGTATTAGGGATCTATTTACCGTTTTCTGTGGAATGCATTGATCACGCTCGGAACTCAGATGGTGAGGGATAGTGGGAGTACAGTAATGATTACGTGTTGTTGTAGCTTGACTGTGAAAATTCTCCGTTGTCCCCGCTCACTCCTCCTTTACCACGACGGCTTGACTAACTTGAAGCCCTTGATAGTACCGATATGCGTACGAAAACACGTGTTCGTCCTCTTCTAGCGCACGTCTGTTGTGCTCCCTCTCGCTCACCGGCCTGCTCGGGCCCACCCAGCCCAAGCAGTTCGCTCAACAGACTCAGGCAGTACAGCGGACCGGAAGCTTTCGCCCATCCTATAATCTCATCCATCCACGTTTGCTACACACTACACCTCACGCGTCACCGTAGCGATCAATACCATTCACGGAAGGAGTACAGGGTCAAAAGGTAACAATTACGTGTTTTCCTATCGTTATAGCTTAGAGGTTAGTACAGTCGAACTTCCCCCCACTGAAAATTCTCTGCTGTCCCCGCTCACCCCTCCTCTACCACGACGGCTTGATAGCACCGATATACTTGCGCAAACACGTGTTCGTCCTCCTTCAGCGCATGTTCGTCGCGTTGCCCACTCGATGATCGATCCACCCGACCTCGAGCACGATCGTGAATCCACAGAGAAGGAACTGTGGAGACATACAGAACTGGGCGCGGAGACTGCCAATCACAAAAAGACTACGAACTAACGAAATATCAAGCTCACCGTCGTCTTGCTAGCCAGCAGACGATACTCTGTTTGCTTTGCCATGTTCACTGTATAATTTTGACCCACCGATCTATCGTTGCACACGCGACTATCCTTCATCGACAGGAAAAATGGACTAGATTCGAGGGCGGCATTTGTGCTGAGTCCCGTCAGTCCTGCGGAGCCAGTTCGTTTACAAGTTGGTGGGTATGATATATATTGTCGTTACCTTGGCTAATTTGGTCACCTTGCAAGATGCGCTGTATGAACCTGCCGTAGACTGCTACACGTCCCACTCGAAGCAACGTCGAAAGCGCAACCGACACTCTCAAGCATCAACCTATAATCCACCGCCTCTAATTCCAGTGGGCACTACCAACCCTCGTCCACTTCCATCCGAAGGATGGACGGTTCGATTCGAGTACAAGATGGCCTGCTTTGCGGAATTAGGAGGTGAAGACGAAGTAGCGCTCAAGTATGTCATACTATTTCGTGCGTTTCACAACCATTCGGATCTATCTATACAAGATCGAGCGCGCACTCGCCCTCTCCTATCATAACCTCTACATGCGCCTTTTTGCCAACTTTTGGTTGGGGCATTGGTGAGGAGACCTTTGAGAATTGGAGTTGGATGGCATGGCAGTAAGTCTCGTCACATCGTGTCTCAGGCTCCCAGACATCATATGCTTACAGAGCAGGGCTCCGGTTCCACGCTCACGTTTCCGGAACATACCCCAATCACGCGGGAACCGGGTGATACGGACGTTCGGACTTACGCATTGAACCCCAGTCATGCCCTGCAATATCAGGGCCATATTACGACATGGCAGCGCGTCGTACCGAAGTTATTCGGGTGAATTGCTCCCCAACGCCGTTGAATGTTGAACCTTCTCTGGTTGTCTTCCTTGAAGTTGCACCGCGAGTTGCTCGGCGAGATGGCCAGTGGGCGTGGCCTGTCGCACGGGCACCGGATTCGTTACCTCTTCCATCAAAGCGAAGTAATATAAATGTACAAATATGAACCCGCACAATACAATGGTCAGTACTATAGTGATGACGGAAAGTATATATGAATCGAGACCGCTCGTATCATATATCCATGCATATGGTACAAAGACGCACGCATCCGAGTCAGTCCAAAAGGCATCGTGCCGCTTCGTGCGGTACAGTACATCAATACTGACATTGTAATGCTCCCTGAAAACCACCGATGTCAGCTCTCTTCAAGACCAATCTACCAACAGACGTGTTTCCTTACATGATCACGAGCATCGCGGGATTGCAGAACGAGACGCATCTTCGAGCATAATTTGCACGGTTAGCCGCGACTCCAACAGCTTCTGGCTGATATCGGCGTCGTTCGGATGGTCGCCCGAAAGCGACGTGATGCATGCGTGACCAACCATGTCGCGACCGATCGCAGTGGTGAAGTCTTTGCCATACTCGTCCCACCATTTCTCCATCGGGTTCATAGATTCCAGGTGAGTGATCACCACGGCAACCGGGACCCGGCCCTCGCACAGGGTCTCCTCAAAGAACTTGAAGTTATCTCGTTCGGAGAGGGTCAGCCGGCCCGATTTCTTGCAGAACACGAGCAAGTCGATGGCGTCCTTCCGAAATAGGTCGCGAACGAGCCGGGTGGCGTCGTCTGTAGCACGCCGGGGCATTTTCCCCCCGATGTGTATGGCATTGAGGCCCATGGTGTCCCAGATGAGGAACTGCTGCGTTCCAGTGTTGATCGGGTAGGAGCGAGAATGGGTCGTACAACTCCTGATCGCTGAAGATACTTCGGCTACGGGATATCCGGCGATGAGATTGATGACCGAGCTCACCCCGGCACCAGATTCTCCAAAAAAGACGACATTCAGTGGGCGCGGTGGTCTACTAAACTTGAGGAGTAGTTCCGTGACATCAGGAGTGCACAAGCCGCTGTGTTGGGTGAACTTGTGGGATGCCAGTGCTTTCTCCGAACAGTCAAGATTAGGGGAAATAGGGGAAATAGAAATGGCGTGGTTCTGCAAGAGCGACTCCAACACTTCTCTGGATCGATCACGACTGCTCTGAACCGTGGTGGTGCATGCAAATGGAAGGTATTGAACTGGAATGCTGGTCTTCTCAGCGATCATTTGTTGATTGCGCTCCCACCACTGTTCATCATCCGAATCAGAGTGGGTTACGACCAAAGCTGTAGGGGCATGACCACGATAGAAGAAGTCGTTGATAAGATAATAAAGACTACCGAGCGACGGTCCCATTGAATCCTTGCTTGCACAGAGCAGAATGAGATTGACGCCGTTGGGTAGGTTTTGCAGCACAGCATGGGCTTGCTCATAAGGTGAAAGACGATTGGTTTCTCCCCCATCGGCATGGTAGAATCCCATCGTGTCCCATAGCCGGAATTTCATTCCGTCGATGGATATCTCGTACCACTGGGGTCGCTTGGTACAGGGTTCTGCATCCATGGATATTGGTGCAATTGGTTTCCCGGAAAGAAGATTGATAATCGAGCTCTTCCCGCACCCAGTGGGACCAAATAGTACGACGTTGATAGGACTTGGTAAGGGTTAGGCACTGGTGATAACACACTTTGGCTGCCGCAACAGTTGTCCTAATTTGTCGTTCACGAATGACAGGACTTCTTGGGCAGGTGGTCTATTGCTCGGTTTCTGTGACCAACACCGCACTATGAAGTCCCAGATATCATCCGGAATCTTAGCAGGCCATGTTGGTCGTGTGGGATTCTGAAACTTCCTCAAGTTACTTTCGGCTTCACCCTTGTTACTCCACGTATTTTGACCAGAAAGGATCTATACGCCTTGTTTAGTAGGAGCTGAAGGACGGACACGGATGGAGGACGCACAAAGAAGAAGATACTGCCAAAAGAATAAATATCACTAGAGAGGGTGGGATCAACTTTCGGATCCGGGTACAGGTCAGGGCACAATAGCTCGGGTGCTGCATATATTGCCGCACCGGGAAGAACAGAGTCAGTCCAGAGGTAAGAAGAGTCCTGCACTGGTGTGACAGTTTGAGAAAACCCGAGGTCGGTGAGACGAGCATTATTTTCTCCGTCGATCATAATGTTCCCCTACAGAGATGACAAATCAGACGAGGCAATGCCATCGGTAGGTGGATACGACTTACGGGATGGAGATATCCGTGAATAATATTTTTCAAGTGTACTACGGGAGGATGTTAAAGCCACACCAAGGAAGAGCTTCATAACCCACGATACTCTAGTCCAGCAATTGATCCCTTGATCTGCAATATACCAATCATTCATTGCATAACTTGGACAAAAACGAGTTGCACTCACAAGGTCAATGCGTCTGCGGAGCGGAAGCGTGGTCCGACGATATGTGATATACTCATGCAGGGTTCCATTTGGCATCCACGTAGAAACCAAGCAACAATGATCAGATCCGAAGACCGCACCATCTGCCATCCCCAGGAGTTGCACAATGTTAGGGTGGGAGTCCAGTCTCCTCCATATTCCAAGCTCGCGTCTTGTTTTCTATAGTCACGCCCAAGTCAGAAAAACGTACGGCAGAACATCGTCACCAACTTACTCGCAGGAGGACATCCCTTTTGACCGGGTCCACGGTGAAAGTATGGGAAATGGCTTTCATCGTAATAGCCTTGACTGCGACCTGAAAAAGAGGGAGTACAGATAATCAATATGGCGTAAGTTGAAGAGGAATATGCTGACATCCCCGCCCTGTGCACGTGAGCAACGATACACAGTGCTAAAAGAGCCGGATCCAACGATACGTTTCGTATCCAACAGAAGCGTGTAGGTGAGGTCCGGCAATGGATGGCTGGAATCACTTGATAAAAGTAAACCCGCCGAGCCATTTTATGTAAATGAGCACAGGAACAAAGTGGATAAACAAGATGACGACACTCTACCTTGACATGATTGTATCGGATCGGAGGTTACCCATCGAGAAGCGAAAAATCGAGGTGGAGCTTGAGGCGAGTTCGAGTTTCCCCGTTTCTTGAACGCAGGTTATTACAGAGGCAAGGAAGCGCAGGAAGTCTTGGTAGTACTTATATGTCGATTCATGTGCTTTTCATATGCACTGAGGGCTAGCCTGATAAAGGGGCCTGACGCAATGCTTCTATATGGAAGTCCACGGGGAACAGACCCATGCCAAGCGCCAGCGAATAGATGCCAGTATTGCCATTCAAACAGGGTCAACTTCATATCATATTAGACGCTAATATTGTGAACAAAGACCCTGGTTGCGGGTGGCGAGATATCAACGGGGAAGTAGCATTGGAGTTAAGTTGCTCGTGACTCAACCGTTATTTACAGGCATCCTTAGCTTCGCGATAAGTATCCCAGTAGCAAAAATTAGCGGCCCACAATTTGACAATGTCATGGTACGCATTCATATGCCTTGACACAGTCAAGTCCCTGCTCCCAACTGCATAATCAGGGTGGAAAAAGATTCAATTCAGTGGGCTCACCGATAACCGTCAGTCACATTCCAGTTGACAAAGGAATATGACAAGATTTCTGTGGTTAAGCGCCCGGAAATTCAATTCACATCCTTTGGTTCTCGTGATATGATCGATCTCAGCCCAAATCAACCTGAATGCGGAACTGATCTCTCATCAGCGGAAATAACAAAAAAGGTTTTATACATTTCCGCACACCTACCATGGAGAGACGCATAGATTACGGGATGCTGTGAGCGAAACACGTTTTTAACACTCAGTGTGAATGATATCCGAAGACCGCCATCAGGCAGTGGAGCATACTGTCTTTCGCTGTGAGTGATTTCATCTATGAGCGCCGTTCAAAACGTCACCCATATCGTGTGCGCCTGCCGGATGCAATGAGTCTAGAATTGGGGAGCAGGGTTGAGGCCCATCAGGGACGCCGTTCGCCCATCGCTTCTGGAACAAGTCGAAACAATCCCTTCCCCAGCACACGTTTCATTGGGAGGCACCATGGAATTCCTCTAGCTTCGGTACAACGCGCTGCCATGTAGTAATATGGCCCAGATATTGCAGGGCATGACTGGGGTTCAATGCGTGAGTCCGAACGTCCATATCAGACGGAGCACCCGGTTCCCGCATGATTGGGGTATGTGCCGGAAACGTGAGCGTGGAACCGGAGCCCTGCCCGAGAAGTTCTGTAAGCATACGTTGTCTGGGAGCCTGAGACACGATGTGATGAGACTTACTGCCGTAACCGAAAATTCAACAAAACGGCGCATGTGGAGGTTATGATAGGAGAGGGCGAGCGCGTGCTAGTTATTGCATGGATAGAGCTTGGTAATCCGAGTGGTTGTGAAACGCATGAAAGTATGACATACTTGAGCGCCACTTCATCTTCACCTCCGAATTCCGCAAAGCAGGCCACCTTATACTCGTATCGGACCGTCCATCTTCGGGTCGAAGTGGACGAGGGTTGGTACCCATTGGAATCAGAGGCGGTGGATTATATGACGATGCTTGAGCGTGTTGGTCGCGCTTTCAACGTACGTGCTTCGAGTGGGACGTGTAGCACGGCAGGCTCATACACTGGTGCATCTTGCAAGCTGACCGAATCAGCCAAGGCAACAACAATGGATAGCGTACCCACCGACCTATAAACGAACTCGTTCAGCTCCACAGGACTCGCCCTCAAATCTAGTAGTCTACATTTCCATCGGATAAATGATAGGCGCGTGCCTAAAGACGGACAGTCCGATCGAAATTACACAGTGAACATGGCAAAGAAAACAGGAACAGAAAGAAACACACAGAGCATTCATTTGCTGTCTAGAAAGATAACGGTGAGCTTGATATTTCGTTCGTTCGTAGTCTTTGTGCTTGGTGGTCTCCGCGCTTAGTTCCGTGTTCTGTCCATCGTTCCGACTTCTCTGGATTCACGATCGTGCTCCAGGTCGCGTGGATCGAGCATCGAGTGGGAAACGCGACGAGATGCGCTGGAAGAGGACGAAGAAAAAAATTGTGTGTACTGTGCACATCGGTGCTATCAAGCCGTCGGAGAAAGTGGGCGGAGTAGAGGTGAGCGGGGACAGCGGGGAATTCTGAATGGGAGTCACTGCGACCGAAACGTCAATCAGAATCTTTGACAGTCACTGACGAAGGTCAAGTTTGAAGTACATACTATGTACATACTAAGTGGCAGAACACCGTGACCGGCGGCGGGAGAAACACGTAATCGCTACCCTTTGACCCGTACTCCCACACTATCCGTCTGAGCTCCGAGCGTGATCAATGCATTCCACAGAAAACGGTAAATAGATCCCTGATACCCCACGGCCTGCGATAACTGTTTGTCGACACCTGTCAGATCGCTCGAAAGTCATTGAAATCCAGGGCACATATGGACATGCGGTATACTCAAGTTGCTTTGCTGCGGATAGCAAGCATTTCTTCAGCGGTGGTACTGAAGGGATGATTCGCCGATGGAAAACAGACGACGGACATCAGGTTGGTTCAGCAATTCAAGCAGGGTCCGCTATCTATGCCACTGCGCTGTCAAGGGATCGCAAATGGCTGGTGTGCGGGTTGAACTCACATCCGTATGTCAGTGTGTGGAATGCGGAGACTCACACAAAAGTTCTGGACATCGCGAGTCCGAGTCACACAGGCGCAGTGCTGTCGGTTGACATTTCTTCCAACTCGACGACAATTGCGTATTTATCTGGAGCACTACCACAGGCAAACGACTCCTGGGCCCACTGCAGCATAGCTCCAACGTGGTTGCAGTTCAGTTCTCTCCGGACGCCCGCCGTCTCGCCACTGCGACCGTAACGTCAATCAGAATATTTAACAGTGACGAAGGCCAACAATTGCTTGACATCCCATGCTCATTCTTTCAAAACATCTCCTCACCAATTGCCTGGTCAGCCGATGGCTGTCAAATTTACGCTGCCTCTTTGCCGTCTAACGAAGCCAAGTGTTTTGACCCATCCTCTGGGTCCTTGCTCAGTACATGGGCTCTCCCTACCAGTAGCGGTTCCACGGGCTCTTCTATCGCAGCATCGTCCAACCAAAAGTTTATCGTCGTCACCAAAAACACTTCGCTGTCTTTTCACGATGCCTCCACATACGTGCAAATTGGTACCGTGATAAATCACGTCAATGCTGTATGGTTCATGACGCTCTCCCCTGACGACGCCTACGTTGTCACCGGAGAACAAAACGGGAAAGTCACTGTCAGGAGTCTTCTTGGTGTCCTTCCGGACTCGTACCTTACAGGAGATGTAAGTGTTTCTGTTGCTCAACGTTGACGAATCTTAAAGTGTGAAATTTCTTACTGTCTCCTCAGCATCGTAAGTGCGTTAAACGATATTTATTTCGCCACTTATGATCTGTTTGTATCAGAATTTCCACTCATGCAAATCGGCGAAGAGACACTTGAAGCTTGGACTCAGGGCGACTTGACTCGCACCGAACAAGTCCTGACTGAAAAGATCTTAGATGTTACGGATCATTCTCGTCATTCGCAGTGCCTCGCTCAACGGTCCCTCGTACGATCCCGTCTGAAACAATACAACTTGGCTATAGATGATGCAAAAAAGGTAGCCTTTCGATTGTCTTTAGTTTCGTTACGCATTAACTGGTATCGCACACCAAGTCTGTCGAAGTTCAGCGGTCCACAATCGGTCAGATTGCAATCACAATAGCCCGCGCAGCCAATGGCGACCACGATGCTGCCATGCGTGTATTTGACCTCGTCTTCACTAATGGCTCCTTGCCCGAAAGCAATTTTGTTTTGCTTATCAAGGCACGTGCCTACTCTTCTCGTCGCTATTTTATTAATACTTGGTTTCATACAGGCCATCGTCCTGTTTCAGTGTGGAAGACACGATGAAGCTATTTTGCGAGTCGAAGACTTGATCGACGCTATGGATGACAAGACTATATATATCACAGTCCGGGTATGTAAATTCTAGGATCTGATCAGCATGAAATGATGAACAGGTCGTATTCAGGCCCGAATGTGCATCATACTCACAAGTATGTCGTTGGAGGAAGGAGACCATGAGCGGGCTGCGGGATGGCTCAGCCGCGCAGGGGAACCTGTTGTCCCTCAAGATTGTCCCGAACTGGTCGTCATCTCACTTGTAAGCTGCTAACTCTCACTCCATCTTCAACCTGACTCACAGTATTCGAAAGATCTTTGGATGGAACTTTGATGGCCTTGGTAATGAAATCCAGCAGCACCTTCAGCAATGCATGAACATGTTGGAAGACATTGGCGACGTAGCGATGCGGTCTAAGAATGCAGAAGAGGCCATTTCACGCTACTCTGCTGCATTGTCTTTGAATCCTTCGAACCCTGCGCGTCTCTTGGTCAAACGAAGCACGGTTCGCGCAACAATGATGTTGTGGGATGATGTATTGAAAGATGCTGATGACGTATGATTTTTCTATCTTTATATGTGTCAACACTGAGTTTCAATCACTCAGGCAATCGAGGCAGACCCCCAGGGTCCCTGGGGATACGAAAGAAGGCATGCCGCGCTACATGCTTTGGAACGCTATGATGATGCGGTTGATACTATGAAACAAATGATTGCTCTCGAGCGTCACTGCGGAGCAGGAGGAGAAGCAGCATTATGCCAACTTTTTGAGGAGCTGATGGCTCGTTCGGGCGAGGAAACAGTGCTTGGTTGGACGGGACAGTCTTCATCGTATAACAGCTGTCTCCCAGCCTCCCTTTCCTTTCATCCTAGACCTCCCCATGCTTCGCTCGCAATTGAAGATGCCGAAATGGATGGGAGCATCTCGGGATTAAAAGGCTCGATGTCTCAGACAGAAGCGATGTTCATCTGTGACCGAGTCATGCGTCTGCCATTAGCGCGATTTGCCCGCAGGAGACTATACCTCCCATGTATCTTGTTCCCGGTCAAGAAGCTTGTCGAGAAACTTGATGCCGAGATCGGTGAAGGAAAGTGTTTCGGTGCTCGGGTGTCGGGGATCGGGCATGTAGAATTTCGGATGTCGCACACGCATTTGTCGTTGGCAGAGCCGCGCAAGCTCGTTTTCGCTCATCCCTGGATCCGCGAGCTCCGTGGTCAACTAGACGTGGTCGGTTTGGGAAGCACATCGGATAGCGGCGATGAGTCGGAGTCGTTGTCTGGTTCGGAGGCGGAAGCGAATTCTCAGTCTCGAGCTGCTCCCACTGTGGCCGCTCCTCCATTGTATTCTGGACCCGTCTCCAAAGTGGATGACTATACCCGCGCATTGCAGCTCGTCGTCCGTCTGCAACAGCCATTCCATGCTCTTTTGCTGGAGCAACAATCCAATGGGGAGTACAAGCGCGTCGCTGCTGAACACGAGATCGTCTTGCCAGGGCTTAAACGCCGCATCAGCTCTGCCAAGGAAATTCGCGTCGAGGTCGTAGAGATATCGTAATCGCAGCAGCGCGGGGACATGTGTATACGATTCATTAGTAGCCTGACTGACGTCGTTCATGCATGATACATATATGCCTTTCATCGTAGTTTTTTCTGTCGTCACGCTCCTCTCTTAAACGTGCATTCCTTATGTACATATCTGCGTAATGTTGCGTAAGTGGAGATGACATTGCCGCTGGTCGCCTGAACGGCCGTCTTGGATGTACCACTGCACCAACAAAATATATGTCTATCAGTCTCAGAGAGGAGGCAGTGAATGGTGAGATAAAGTTGAAGCGGCGAAGATCCTAACGCGCTACAAGTTATACCATCCCATCCACCGCCGACCTTTGTAGATATGAATAGTAGCCATGGCGGAAAGGCTTCATCACCGCCAAAGATACCCAACACACACACGCCGATGATCAAAGTGAAGTGAAGCGTGTCAAGCGAAGTCTAGGGGAGGATTGCGGAATGTCGGTTGAAGGTGTCAGAGAGGACTGGGAGATACATGGGGACAACACGTTCGGGGGCTTGGGCCTTGTAAAGGAGGGAGCGCTAGAAGACCAGGCTACTCCGCAGGCGCCTTTATATCTGTGGACAAACAAAACAAGAAGCAGGGTGAATAACATGGGGCGAAAAGAACATATGCCATAAGTCCTGGAGGTCAGGATCCCTTTTCCAGCTGCGCGCCACCAAGCTGTATGGCGTGGAAGAATTGGGAAGGGTAAAGAACTCTAACAGAATATTGTTGACATCAAAGAATAAGCAAATCATTCATGGTTTGGAAACTTAGCAGCTCGTGGGCGCATTGCCCTTATAAAAATTTAGTCTGGCGTAATAATCGTCATCAACGAACGACGGCCATACCTTCAATGAGGCCTTAATAGTCGATGGATAGCCCCGGTATCGTAAACCGGTTGGGAAATCTTCTCTTCTGCCGGGGACCAGTACTAGTGCTGCGCTACTAAGCAAGATTTAAGTTTGCGATCTGTATCATTGTGGGAACTTGTGGCGTCGATGGCGCTTACAGCTTCTTCAAAATCCTACACTGCGCCAGCCACTGTCAGAAGCACATAACGGTGATCCATCTGACATCATTGATGCATATGGACTTACATATAAAATTTACGTCGCGCCGGCTTGAATTAGATTCCGATCAAGTATTGGCTGCCATCGCAAGAAAAAAAGGGATGTATAATTTTCAGTCGGTTGGGCTTGTGCAAGATAAGTGCTGGAAAGAGGACCAGAATGCCTTTCTCCCGTCTGACGCTCAAACAAAACTACTCGGTGCACATCCGAGGGTACCCCCTGGGGTGGACAAGGAACGTTGGAAAGAATGTTTGGAGAATAGATGCCTAATCTACCCCGATGATGTGGGTCCCTCTGTGCTCCACGACCGGTAGTATTACCAGATATCCGCCGATCAATAATTTAAAAGCACTCACACCAGTTCACCACAGAACAGGGGCAGACCGATCCCGTAGCATTCGGCGGCAACATGCGCAGTCCAGGACCATGAAGGAGAAAATGCGGAAAACCGATCACACTGAAAGACCTCAACTTGGGCCGTGCACCGGTGTGCCGGTGATCATTGAACGTTCCATATAGAATTTGAGACGCATTGATGCCTGGATGTCGTGAGCGAGACAACATCGTGTGAGCCTGATCCTGCCGGATGCAACGAGTCTAGGATACCTGTGCCTGGATTGGGGCGCAGGGTTGAGGCCCATCAGACATGTCGTTCGCTCCTTTCCTCTGAGACGCATAAATCGAAACGAACTTGATATCCATTCCCCAGCACACGCTTCGTCAGGAGGCGCCATGGAATTCTTCAAGAACCTGGTGTTTGGGAAGAACAAGGAAAAGCCTTTGGTGAGAAATCCGACTCGAGTTATTTACACAAACCTTGAATGACTAATAACGTCGAGAAACAGCCAACCGGTCCTATCGCTGATGCCTTCAAAGAATACATCAGCAATGAAATACCCTCCCGACTCATTGATACATCAAAGATGCAGTTCGTCTCACGCAAGGACGTCTTTCGTCTCTTCCAAGATGAGATTGCAAGCGTCACCGAAATGCAAATTCAGGAAAGGATTGGAGGCCTGGAGAGCAACCCTTTTGCCACGTATGATCCTCTGCGCGAGATCGCTCTCAGACAGATCATACAAGAGGTCGTGCAATACGTCATACTATCCCATCGCTGGGATCAGACAGTCGGTGAACCCGGCTATCAGGACATTTCCGGTGGATCACGAAGCGTATCCCGGTTCAAAAAGCTCCACGAGTTTTGCAAAACGTCGAGCAAACTGGGACACAAGCTCATCTGGGTCGATAGCTGTTGTATCGATCAAACCAACGCGGCAGAGGTTAGCGAGGCTATCCATGCAATGTACAAGTGGTACGCGAACTCGCACCTTTGCATTGCATACCTCGCAGAGTCCACGTCGCTTGCGGATTGGGATGGTGACTCGTGGTTTACACGAGGTTGGACTCTTCAGGAGCTGCTGGCTCCCAAACGACTCAAGTTTTACACCAAAGAATGGAAACCGCTCATCAATCTCAACAGTATCGTGGACGATAGGCAACACGAGCTTGTTGTCTTCGCTCTCCAGAAGGTTACTGGAATTTCCAAGGGAGTGCTCAATGCCGACAATACCTACGGAGTCCGGGGATGTACCTTCTGGGAAATCATGTATTGGGCATCGAAGCGACAGACTACCCGTGTCGAAGATAGGGCGTACTGTCTTATCGGGTTATTCCGCGTCCATCTTCACATCTCATACGGGGAGGGCCAGAAAGCTTTCCCACGTCTTGTCAAAGCTATCATGGCCCAGAATCCTTGCTGGGACGTCTTCGCGTGGTTCGGACAACCTTGCATCCACGAGATTGCTCTCCCTCCATCTCCCGCATCGTACCCTAAGTACGAGTCCCGGATGTCTGAGGGTAGAGTTGGCGTACAAGAGGTCTCATTCACCAACTATGGGTTGTCTTTGAGGTCGCTGCCTCCTATCCCGTTAGAGTTAGGCTCAGTGGAAACCCCGACACAGTCCAGCAAACCTTACCTCATTGAGCTGAGACCTGGACCGAACACTTCACTGGGAACATACGGTCATCTTGTGGTAGAGTGTGGGGCGAAACGCCTCGGAACGATTCGCTGTGCTCGGCGACTCTCGGCATGCATTATGAACCATTACCCGACTTCTGGTGCAGGCACGACAAGATGCAAGGAATCCAAAGGGAGGCTTATAGTCGGGGAAGAGTACATTTGTATCCTGCTTTACTCGAGTGATCAGGGGAGTGAAACCACGTGGTTGAAGCTTACCACGGACAACCTACTTCGGATATCATTTGTGGGGAAACCCGAGGCGATCAGTGAGGATGGGAAAAAGGATTCGCTTACCTTGCCGCTTGTGACAACTGCGATACGATCATGACGATATGATATTATGTACTCGGGGTATCTTTCGCTTAATATTGGGTATACACCTGTTCGTGCTTAGATAGTTTCGTGCAGTGTAGACAGAGCCGAAGAGGAGTGTCATTATTTGTTCCGAGCTTCACTGGTACTGCGCAGATATCTCATCTTGAGAGAGTGAGAAGACCATGACGACTTGACCGCCAATCTCGGCCCCGCAAAGCATTCACGACGAATACTGATACATCAAAGACTGATCAGCGAGCCAAATTCATTACTGGAGCATACCTGTCACTTAGTTTCTGGAACCCTTCCAATGCGCACCACTACCCGTTTTCATCCTATACCTCCGACGAAACAATACAGTTTCACGGCTCTGAATGGACAAGTTTCGGTACCTGAACTCGTTAGTATCACTTGTTCTTGATAGTGATGCTAAATCGGCGTAGGCATTGCGTGTGGAAGTATCCGACCAGGAATGGATCCGCTGGACTACTGATCTGTAGGCTCGAGGACGTGTGATAGTAGTACTTACTTGGCTAAGATGTCGCTCCCGGAACCGCCCAGCCTAGCTTTCCCCCGACAATATCATGATCGAGTCAGACGATGTGGCATGTCGGTGTGCTTCGGGATGCTAGAAAATAACAAGCTTGTGAGAAAAACTTTGAAATTAAATGCCTTTGAAGAAGGCTGCGTGTGGTTTCAAACATAGAAACAAGATAGGCAAAGGAAGCGGTAGTTTTTCAGAGCATCACTAACCCGGGGATCGAGGACAAAACGGAGGCGACTCGGAAAACAAGCATGGAGAGAGAAACGACACCTGCGCCATAGCGGTGGGGATGCGCGCCACATATCTTCGTCTTTGTTCTCGTTCGCCGAGCCGAACAGCAAGTCGACGTGAGGAGTTTCTTGGTACGGGGTAAGAAGGAATGAGACGCAAGCAACGAGTCCGGGATTCCTGCTCAGTGTTGGGTACGGCCTAAGACGATGTCCCATTAAGACAGCTTTGATGCAGTAGCCTGGGTGCGCACCATGGGACCCTTCATCACCAAATAAGTAATGAACGCCCATCAAGTGCCATCGTTCAACGGACAGCACTTCGAAGGATGTTTCGCACAGGTGAGATGGCCAGAAAAGGAAAGGTGGCGTTTTGTATGCTGTGGGGCGCGGATGATGAGGAACGTGCGACGGTGTGGGAGACAAGTGCGACACCCGGTGACAGCGATAAGCTTATCGATGGGAACTGGGCGCTGACTGCGCTGCTTCTGCCGACGCCGCCGTCACCGCCCTTTTCCCGCCCTTTCCCTTTTTAGGCTAGTGCTCCCGACGCTGCTTCCATATTTGGTAACCCCGACAGGGGTTGTTGTTTTGTTGACTCACTCGACGTTCGCTCTCCCGCCCTTCTCCCATCCGGTCATATTGTCGGTCACATGTAGTCAAAGTAAGTTCCCGAATACACCCCCCTGCGGGGTATAAGACCCCCGCCCATCCTGCCATCGAGTCACCCAGCATTCGCTACTTTACCTTCTCTCAACTCCTCCGAAGATGTACCGCTCCTCTAACTCACACTACCCTTCCTGGAGTTCCAACTCCAGCTCCCATGCCGTTCCGACCTATCCCACATCATCGCCTGGCCCTATGCCAAGTGCTCCCCATCTTCGAACGGTGTCATTGCCCCACCCTAATTCGGCACCCCACCATGGATCTTCGAGCTCGCAGTGTACGATCTTTGAAAACATTTCTTATCTGACTTCGCTCACAATACGTTTAGACCCCTCCTTCGAGGGTTCCCCTCGCATTACCACCCTTCACGCCCTCCTATCATGGTCTGGTGTTCCTCCGTTGTATTTCAACGTGGCTCACGATGTGCAATACATCCGACTTAAGCCCGATTGCTCGACCCGTTCATTCGGTGCTCCTGCAGTGAACCCTCCCAGCAGAGTCCTCGTGCTCAGCCTGCCTTCGCTCCCGCTATGGTCCACGATCGAAGTGCGGAACGAAAACGGTGTGACGGTATATGACGTTCTCGCACGCATCCGCGACGTTCTTAATCGCAGCGTAACTCACGCAGAGATGGAAGCCATGGTCCGTATCTCCAATGTTCGCGCCTCTGAGTTCTTCAGAGTTAGGACGCATGCTGATCCGCGCGAATTTGCGCAGGGTGTGAAGAGGATTGATTTCCTCGGGCAGAACGTCTTCTTCGCAGGGTTGTCACGGTACCTGGATGGGCAGGACCGATGGGAGGTGCATCTCGTGCCGAGTGCGTGAGCACCCGGACTTCCGCCTTGATCCTTCTCAACGGGATTATGGGACGGACTTTGGGGCCCGGTTCCATGATTGGAACCCAAGTCTGTCACATCATTTGGTTGATGTTGACTATTCTATTCTTCATCTATTGGGGCGCGCCAATGCGCCCCACTCGCTCTCGGACTTCATGGACGGTCATCTACTGTTTTCATCCATCTCCGGAACATTCGCTTTCGTCTGTATCCTTGTTGTGGACTATCTCGCACATTCCGCTTGCTGTCGTCATTTGTTGTATCCATCTGTTTTGTCAAGGCTATCGGTGATATCGCGCACGTGTACTGCTACTTTCCTCGTATCCTGTTTACTAAACCTAACCTAACTCAGTCATATTAGTGACCAAAGTCTGTAGCCAATAGATATACTCGAAATATAAATCAATTCCACTCCATGCAACTTACGCCGCCCGCATCCACTTGGTCAATGGAATTCAAGCCTTCTAGACCGAATTTCACTACATACAGACACGTGAACAACTTTGATACCAGAAACAATGACTGCAATTAGCTTACAGACACATTATACTTCCTTTCCCTTCTGACTTCCTCCCGGGCATGGTTGATGGCTGATTCATCAACAGCCTCCTCATCAGAGTCCGTGCGAGCAGCGATCAAGGTAGGGTCTTCCTGGTGGGAACGCATCGAATTAGAAATCAAGAGACCGTCAAACCAAACTTCGACAGAATGAAAGTTGAAAGAGCCATCACAAGGTCCGGGACCCCGGGACCCAGAGATCCGTCGATTATCAACTGGCAGCACTGGGTTGTCATTTGGTGTAGCATCAACTGCCCTCCAGACAACACGTTAGAAGATGGTACTGCATCAAATTAGTTGATTGAAAGTTAACTGGCCTTCAAATCCATTAGTTCGTAGCAAAGGGTTGGCACAATACATGTTTCGGCCCTAAACAGGGCCCATGATGTTCCTGATTCCAAGAATGCCCCAGGTTAAGGCATGAACTGGTGACATCCGGACGACAGTTTACGTTGAGAGGACACTGACGTAGGTGAGCCGCCTATTAATGGGCGAGTTCAAACACGTACTCAAAGAGGGATGGCCTCAAAGTGGACAATAAATAGTTGCAGTACTAATGTGATGGCTTGACACTTGACTTCGCCAGGGTAACCATTAAAACCAGAGTTGTCAAGAGGTTTGATAGCATCAAGTCGGAGTCAGTCAGCAAGTGAGCTCGGCTGAGCCCGGATCATGCGGTAGCGCGCTTGTCGTCATCGCTTTCCCGGTACAATCAACTTGTCCAAATCGTGCTATTGTCAATTTATTCGAGGGACTCGAAAGAACGCCAAAACTAAGTTGGAATCGATTTTCACATACACACGAGAACGGCCTAGGAATTCTGTGATAACCGATAACCGTTTTTAGCCTCCACTCTGAACGAGTCGAACAAGTTCCCTGGCAAATTCTCCAGCAACGGTGAGCACGACTCTCATTTTTATTTCCCTGGGATACTCTGAGCGGAGATAGCGTGTAGTCGAGGCAGGAAACGCTGAACCGGTCTCGCAAGGAGGATGGTTGCCTTCTACGAGCTCCAGCTAATTCTACTCGTTTCCTCTTGTTTCCTCCTCCTTCTTCTTGAACATCACGTGTCTTGTCGGAGACGAGCCACGGCGGGTGCCTTGGCAGAGAACCACAGTCTGGAGAATGGCCCCGGGACTACTTTTCCGATGCATGGACTCGCCAAGTTAACACGTCAATATTTAATGGTCTATGCTATCGTCATGGGTAAGTTATACCCTATATCCTAACTTCCAGCGAGCTCACCTCTTATCACCCATCATTTACTGCTGGTGTCGATGGCATGATCAAATAGCCGCTGACTGGCTCCAGGGTCCATATGTCTATTCCCTATACCGCGAGCAATATGGGATGTCCGAAAGGATGGTTGCTGTCTTATTTGTCACTGGTTTCATGTCCGCGGGTCTGACTGCCCCATTGGTTGGCGTATGGGCGGACCAACAGTATGTAGGCTTATCTTGCGATTAAAGCCTAAGGCTAAACACCCCTACAGCGGACGAAAGAAGCTGTGTCTCGTATTCTGCATCACTTACACTTTCGCATGCCTCTGCATCAATTTACCCTACCTTCCTGTTCTCCTCCTTGGACGCTTCACGGCTGGGTTATCCACCTCGATTCTCTATTCTGCCTTCGAGTCATGGCTGGTCTCCTCTGCAAATTCTCTGACAATTCCCTCATCTGAACTATCGACCATCTTTGGCCGTGCGACACTTGTCAACGGATTCGTCGCCACTGGCGCCGGCGTTGTGAGCAACCAACTGGTGTCGCAGACCAAATCGTTTGCGTCACCGTTCCTGGCTAGCGGAGCACTGTTGGCACTCGCGTATTTCGTGATCAAAGGCATGTGGACAGAAAACTATGGGAGCGGTGGCGGTACGACGGGCGCGAGCGCGAGCGCGGATCCATTCCAACTGAGGCGGCTCGGCCAGGCATGGAAACTTGTTCGCAATGGTGAATATCGTTTTGGTAGTCGGCGTATACATGACAAACCTGATGGGCTTGACGCATTTACAGATCCTATTTTGCTGGTGATTGGCTTGACCCAGACATGCTTTGAAGGTTCGATGTATCTCTTCGTGTTTATTTGGGTGCCATCGTTGCAAGAGGTTTCTCCTTCCTTCCCTTCGGTGGCGCTTCCTCTTGGGTACATATTCTCTTCGTTCATGATTTCCATGATGCTTGGCTCGCTCTTGTATACGGCTGTTACTTCCTATACTCCCCCGCCACTCCTCGGATCGCTCCACGAATCCTCCTTGACCATCCACGCCAAACTCAACAGCCTCATCTGTGCAACCAGTGCGTTGACGCTCGCACTCAGCACACACTCAGAGGACGAACGAGTGCGTTTCTGGGCATTCTGTGCCTTCGAAGTATGTGTCGGCATGTACTACCCCGTACAGGGAATGTTGAGAGGGACACTGATCTCGAATGAGCACCGCGCCACGGTCAGTCCTACGTTTTTGTATCCATGAGTTTCCCTCCTCGTTCGCCGTGTTCTAGTTCCCTGCTTACGTCGTTCCATCCTTGACAGCTGTCCGCGCTGTTTCGCGTCCCCCTCAACGTGTTCGTCGTGGTGTCTCTGATGACGGGCGTCTCCACCGCCCGGAATGCGGTCCTCTCTGCGAGCTCATTGATGTTGGCGTTTGCGGCACTCATGAATGCATTTATCGTCGTACCAAGAGTAGATGACATGACAAGTCAGGAGACAAATAGCCGGCCTGCATGACGGTTGGATCGTACGGGGTATGTACGGATGTGATTGGACAAAGTCTTCTCTGCCAAAGAGGATTCGACTCAGGTCGTTTCGTGCTGACTTTCCTCTTGTATTATACTGTTTTCTTGATCTCTAGGTCCTTCTAGTTAGTGTTGATGGCGACATTATTATTTTCTTCTCTTTCTTTTCTCGCGTTCATCACTAGCGTCTATAGAAGATACAAGGGCTCGATGGTGCGCGTGTTTCTTGTACATTGATAGAAAACCTGGCAGCTTTCCTGCGTTCGTGTGTTATGATGATGATACGCGTTGACCGATCAAGAATATCCCTTGGGAGGTCGTGTGATACAGCGGCAGGCCTGCTGCATCTGCCGAAGCGACATCAGCAAGACATCAACGAGTTAGCCAGCGATACCGACGACACAAAGCACTCACCACGGCAAATTCAGGGCAAGCTCAAGCGTCAGTCCCTACAGACCTCCGCGTCACAAAAAGGGCATCGTTGCATCGCTTTGTAGCTTTGATTGTTGGTGCAGTGATAGCAAAACCAGGAGTCACAGTTGGGACAGGTCGCGTTGTGTTGGGCCGCACGACAGTCGGAGCAAGTCCAAAACCCGCATTTCTTGCATTTCTTGCTGAGGACGACCTCCTTTGGTCGCTCCAGCACGATGCGAACGTCACCGGGGATCTCTTCCTCCTCCTGACAACTGTTGCACACTGGGACACCCTTGCAGACCCTGCATATGTCCATGTTATCTCTGCACTCTCTGTCAAGCTCGGTGCAATAATCGACTCCACAGCGAGGACAGGTAACGAGGCAGGGATAATAGAGTGCCTTGTTCCCAAACGCGATGCAAGTATTGCAGATCCAGTTGTCGTCGCATGCACAGCGGCACCCCGGACGCTGTTCGACGCACTCGGGACAGTAAGAAGAGCGAAGTCTCAGTGCCGTCATGAACGGAGGGTGAGACGGGCAGCGATGGGGTTCCACACCAATCTCGGCAAGGTTGCAGCTCTTCCAACCGGGTGGATTAAGGCTGCAGAACA
>JBBPOJ010000684.1:0-22023 GCA_038091395.1 Leccinum rimulosum
CACTTGATGATTCCTAACGGTCATCAAATCAGGTCGTCACACGGGCAATGCGTCCCTCTGGAGTGCTATGGTGACGATGTTGGCCACGCTGGATTTCAATCTTGCGAAAGACGCAGATGGGAACGATATCACGTTCGAAGCGAAATTCAAGAACGGAATGGCTCGGTGAGTTGCATTTGCGAATCGCGATTTCGATAGTGGCTTACCGGCACCTGTCGTATCTAGCCATCCTTTACCCTTCCCTTGCTCTATCACTCCTCGGTCACATATTAGCAAAGAATCTCTCGAAAGGGATATCGCTCGGTGACGAACCTAGAGTTGACATAGACTACATAGTGGGCGCAACGTGCCTTGTTGGTGTAGTAGTAATAGTAAACGTTTTTCTCAAGATCTCAGCGCTCAGCATCCGATGTCACGCGCTGAGCCTGGTCAGAACAACTTCTCATCAGTGTTTGATGTTCAGCGTTGCATCCACCCTATTGTCAGGAAGTTGCAGTGTCTGGCAGGTGCCTCGAAACTCTGCTCTGGTCCCTGGATGCCAATCGGCAGAGTTCCGTAAATCTCACTACCGCAACTTACCAAAGGGGAATTTTTACCCAGGTTCTTGTCACGTGCATGCGGAACTAGTACTAATGTTGGCAATATTAATGTTTTTTTTTGAGTCAATCTGTGTCCTATTGCGGAGTTGTGAGAACTCTATCATGAGACATTTAACCTAAGCATCAATCGATACATAATGATATGGCCACAGGGACAGAATAAGCACTGCCTTCACTGAGAGCCCCGCAACCGCACCGCACGGTGGTCCGTTCGGCGTCGGCGATAAGAAGCGTCTTCCACAGACTTTTTTGTCGTCCTATAACCGTGAGTTATGGTTGAAACAAAGTAAGTTCCCAACGAGTCGGAGAGCCCTAGGCTGTGCGTTTAGCAAGCTGATTGACTTGTTGAACAGCCAGGCGCCAGTCGAAACCCCGGTCGAGGCCCAAGAATTTGATGAAGTTGGAATCGCAAGGCAAAAGTTGACGCTGTTGAATCCAGACGACGAATCATATTTGTCGGCGCTCGGCGACCTGGCACAAAAGCTCATGTCTCGCTTCGCCTTCTCAGGAAATCCTGAAGACCTGGATGAGTGCATCTCTCGGGAGGAGCAGTTCCTAGAGTTGTGCCCACCTGGCCACCATCTGCGCCTCGCGGCTCACAGCAACCTCGGGGGAACGCTCAGTCGCCGGTTCAAATTGCGGGGCGACGCCAATGACCTGACGCAAGCCATCAACTACTTCGAGGCTGCTCTGGAGGCATGCACGGTGGAGGAGTCTTCATACGTTCCATTAGTGGCAAACTTGGCCAACGGCCTTCTCACCAGATATCGGAGCTACGGTGATGTAAAGGATCTTGATCGAGTCATAGACATCAGTTCTACGGCACTATCAGCCTCCCCTACTGAAAGCCCCAACCGAGATGCACTCCTCAATAACCTTGGGAATGCGTTGAAAGAACGGTTCATAGAGCAGGGCAACAAGACCGACCTGGACGAAGCGCTGAGCCGTTACCAGTCCTGTCTGGAACTACGCCCTGCCGGTCACCCATCAAGACACTCTGTTTTAGGGAATCTCGCAGATGCCATATTTCTTAAATCCAAAGCAGACGATGATCTACAGGGCCTAGAGAGTGCCGCAAACTATTACGTGTCTGCGTTGGAGCTGCTATCTCCTGGACAGAATGGCTATATGTTGTTTCTCACTGGCCTCGCAGATGTTTACGTGTACTCTTTCGCTGTCCAAGGGGACGTCGAGAAGATGAACATGGCTATTGCTTGTTATGAAAAGGCGATGGAGCACTCCACGGTTCCCAATCTCGATCGATCCCGACTCCTTGATAACTATGCTGGAGCCCTCCGGACACGTTTCACGATCATGGGGAACATCGATGACCTTGATCGAGCAATCCAATACTTGACCATATCTTCCATCATTCAACCTCTCACATATCCTGGTCGGCCAGTGACTCTTCTCGTTCTCGGAACTTCACTTGTTACCCGCTTCAATGTGACGGGTAACATTGCCGACCTAGATTCCTCCATCGAAAATCTGGCTTCTGCACTTCACTTGTGCGGACCGCGTCATCAACAGCATCCCACCATCCTCTCCCTATACGCCTACTCTCTCTCCACGCGGTTCAAAGCAAAGGGTGACCTGGAAGATCTCAATCTCACCATTTCGACATGCAAAGAGGCGTTGGCGCAGTCATCTCCGAGTGATGTCAACTATCCATCTAACGTGGCAAACCTTGCCTTCACGCTGTTGGACTGCTTCCGCGTGTCTGCAAACATCGAGGATTACCAGACTGTAGTAGATCACTGCGATCGTGCCTTGGCATCCATGCAATCGTCAGGACCACGTATCATCCCCTTGAAGATTAGTCGTGCCGAAGCGTTCCTTCACATATTCCAGCTTGGGCGAGAGGAGACAGCTATCCAGACCTCCATAGATACGCTCCGTGAGATTATCCCTATGCTCGACGAAGGCCATGCGGAATATGTGGCTGTTCACCTCCAATTCGGCATCGCGCTCATCACGCGCTCCCAGCTCAGCTCTGATATAAAGGATATAGACGAATCCATAACGCATTATCGCATTGCCCATAGTCATTCCAAACGTGGCGACTCAAAATATATCCCGGTTTGTATGCAACTCGGCAATGCGTTACGCGAGCGCTGCGAGAATGACACTGATTCTCGCGACGGGCTGGACGAAGCGATCGTTCTCTTGGCTGAAGTGGAGGATATTTTGTCCTACACACCCGGACAGACCAATTACAAGAATGCCTTGATCGGCTTGGGCAGCGCACTCTTTATGCGCTTTCAATCCCAGAGAAACAGGGACGACTTGGATGCGGCGGTCGATCGTGTGTCGCGTGCTCTGACGCTCCCAGCTATGGCAGAAGAGTTTCTCGTTTCATTCACCCTCGCTACAATCTTGTCTACCCGTTACGGTGAATACGAGGACGCGGAAGACTTGGAAAGGTCCGTTCAGCTCTTTGGCGTCGCTGCGGAAGGAATGCCACCGAAGCACATCTTTCGAGGAGTGCTGTGCCGAAACTACGGCAATGTATTGTTCAAGCTCGGATGTCGGCGTAACCAGCTCCAACACTTCGATACCGCCGTTGACTTCTACAAGCAAGCGCTTGAACATATTCCACCTTCACACATTGACGCGCCCATGACAAACATGCGCCTTGCAGAAGCGATATATAATCGAGCCAAACTCCTCCAAGACAGCGATGGTGGCAACGAAGCACTCCGCATCCTCCAAGGCGTCCTGAAGACCCTCCCAGAAGACAACCCGAATATCTACGCCGTTTTTTACGCAGCCGCCAAATTGACCATTACCATGTACCTGGAGACGCGAGAGTCTTGCCTCCTGGAGGACAGTTTCCGGTGTTACGAGCAAGCGGCGCGTTATACCCAGACGCGTAGTTTCGAAAGCGTTCTAGCTGCGTTCGAGTGGGCGACGATTGCAGAAAATCTACGCCACTCGTCTGCATTGCTCGCCTATCAAACCTCCCTCGGTTCTCTCAATCAACACCTCCTCGGCACGGCATTCATCAAGGACCGACGAGCTGCGCTATTGAACAAGCATTTGATCGGAAAAAATGCTACGTTGGCGACGGACGCCACAGCATGCGCAATCGGGAGGGGTGAGTTGGGACTGGCGGTCGAACTGTCAGAACAAGGACGCGGGCTGCTGTGGTCGCAGATGTCGCGGAGTCGTACGCCTCTTGACGCGCTACGGTCCTCGGGCGAGGTCGGACAGGCGTTGGCTTCCGACTTTGAACGGTTGAGCTCCCTGCTCGCGCAGAGTACCTTTGAAGAGCAAAGAATATCATCTGCCGTGAATTCCTCGCGACGGACGATGGAACAGGCCACGCGCCAATACAGACAATGGTCGAAGGAGTTGGACAACATCGTCGGGCGTATCCGCCAGCAGCCAGGGTTAGAGTCTTTTTTGGACCGACCGTCGTTTGAGGCTTTGAAGTCCGCTGCTGTGGGCGGGCCTGTGATCCTCGTCAACGTCAGCCGTCAGCGGTGCGATGCGGTAATAGTCCTGCACGATGCACCGCCCCGACTGGTCCCTCTCCCCGTTGCGACGCTCGACGACCTGACGGCGCTATCCACGCAGCTGTATAAAATGTTGAAGGACACGAAGTACGTGGGCGATGAAAAAACGCGGGAGCGACAGTTGGTGGTGGTTCTACGCACGCTCTGGGACTGGATCGTGCGGCCAGTCGTCGACGAGTTGGCTCCGTTCTTGCCGCGGGGTTCGCGGATCTGGTGGTGTCCGACATCGAAGCTGACGACGTTACCACTGCATGCTGCGGGGCCGTACCGCAATGGCACGCTGAACCTGCCGAATTTGTACATCTCGTCATACACGCCGACCCTGGCGGCGCTCGTGCGCGCGCGCCAGCCCGTCTTTTCCACGTCTCCGTCCTCAACTGCGTCTTCGCCGCCCTCTCCCCCGTCTTTCTTAGCTGTCGGCCAAGGCGCACCGGCTTCTTCCACCTCTGGGGGATTGCAGACGGTCTCAGCGGAGCTCGATCTTGTGCGTTCGTTGCTGCCAGTGTCGATGCGGTTCGAGGCGCTGTCTGACGAAGCGAGCACGGCGGAGGCGACGTTGCGGGCGCTCGCGAAGCACTCGTGGGTACATCTCGCGTGCCATGGGCATCCGCAGACCGAGCAGCCGTTTGATTCGGCGTTTGAGCTGCGGGATCGGGCGGTGACGGTATTGGACGTCGTTCGGGCTCGGGGGGGCGTTGGTGTTGAAGTGCATAGGGGCCGCGATGGAGATGGAGATGGAAACGGGAATGCCAATGAAAACAAGGACAGGAGCAATGATAGAAGCGAGGATGGAGACAGGGCCAAGGACACCGACGACACTACAACTGTCACAACAACACCGACGACTACACCAGGCGAGTTTGCGTTTTTGTCAGCATGCCATACGGCCGTGGGCGATGAGCACGCGCCGGACGAGATCGTGCACCTTGCGGCTGCGATGCAGTTTGCCGGGTTCCGGAGCGTCATCGGGACGATGTGGGCGGTAGATGACGGTATGGCAATGGGAATGGTGGAGGCGTTTTATTCGAGCATGTTTGCGCGAGATGCAGGCGGTGGTGAGGGCAAGGGGAATGTGAACGGAAAGAGTGGGGGCGATGAGGGGAGTAAGCATGCGAGCGAGAAGACGAACGAACCGGACAGGAACGAGAAAGCAGCATCTCAGCCACAGGCATGGGACTCCACGCAGGCCGCACGGGCGCTGAATAGGGCGGGCAAGTTGGTCAACAAGAAAGCGGTCACGATCGATCAGCGGATCGTGTTTATTCACATTGGTGCATGACCGGGGCAGTAGTGGCGGGGCCTGGCGATCATCTGATCTATACCATTCCGGCGTAATGGTCCCGTCAATGTTTTTCTAATTGCTTAAGATCAATATACATATGTGTATCTGTGTAGGTAGTACATGTGCGGTCACATACGCTCGAGAATAAAGTGAACGCTCCGTGACTCACTGACATACGTTCGAGTCCAGAAGCTGTGGAAATCAGATGCCGCGCATTTGCCAGTACTGCAGTCTTGCGCTTGATCAACCTACCACGTCCGTTTTCGCCGATATCCATACTCGATCGCGTAGCGAGAGCGTTGCCAATTAGTTTAACTGTCGAATTACAGTAACAGAGAAAGGTCGGGGTGAGCACTGAGTACTGAGCGCTGAGCGCTCGTAAACACTAAAAAAAACGCCTAGATTATTTCATCCCCCGTCCGTGTCGGCAATACGATCTATTCGTTTGAGATCGCGATCTGTGATAAACTTGAGTCAGAATAGATAGTTTCGTGGTGCGGCGACCGATGGCCGAAGGGAAGTCAAAGGTTTATATTATAATAGTGTAAACATTTGAGTTCCAGGCTTTTCTCCGTCCTATGCGGAAAAATCGGGGTAGCAAACCAAAATAAAATGGATTTTTCCTCACAGGGCGGGGCGCGGTATGATGTGCGAAAGATGACCAGTACCTATAAATCGACAACTATCAGAGATATCGAGATGCGAGATCGAGATCGAGATCAAAGTTGAGAAATGAGAGATGAAGATACAACATATCGAGAGATCGAGAGAGACGGAAGAGCGGCCGATCCAATCACGAAATAGAAAGCTAAAACACGAAGCACCATCAAGTCTAGGCAACCCTTGAGAACGCGGATGGTAAACTGTTCGAAATACTACATGCGCATGGGAAAAGAGAGAATAACATACCGGTCACAAACCGAAGGCGATAAAGCGCCACTCCACCCACACCGGATCCGACTGTAACTTATTTATTCCTAACTGCATGGACGAGAAGAAGCAGGAATCAAAATCAAAAGAAGATAGGAAAAAAGAGGGAACTCACGATGAAACATGATCAAACGAAAGATATCGTTGTCTTCTTATCATCCGTTTTAATCGCTGCGCATGTAGGGTTGTGCACCACTTCGAGTCTGTGCTGGGTAGGGGGTTAGGGGGATGATTGATACCGAAGGAGAAAGAAGCATACACAGCTTGAAAGCACCGTCGCGGGACGAAAATTTGAGGTCGAGAAATTGAAGTCGATCTGATCATCAATATCCTCTCAGGGTCACCCTAGTGATCGTTGCAAGGTCGAGATCCTAACGATCAGAGTTCAATCCCCCCTCCCCTCCTCCCCCCAGCGGGAGTGCGAAGCGCGAAGACCAATAGCCCGAGGCACCTACCACCTCCACCTGTTCAAGAGCCGTTGACTCGAAACGATTGGGACAAGTGGCTTCGTTCTCGATCTTTCCACGTCCTTACAGCCGCTCAAGTTATCCCAATGCTATGAGTCTTGGCCAGATGGTTATCGTCATCGTCTCTCGACCTTGTCGTAAGCTCCGATAGAAACGTTCTCGTGACCTGGCATTGGGACTCGAGAGGCTGGTGCTCTCAGAACAACCGTCAACTTGGGCAGTCGGAGAAATCCAACTCGCTAGCTGGGCTCTCCAAAATCTAGGCTCCAAGTTGCTGACGGCGGCTCCTACTGGTTGGCTGATCCCTTGAGTCGACGTCGTTGGTTGTGACGTTCAGGTTGTCAATGAACGAGGGTCACCGGCAAACACGTTTTCGGCTCAGGTACCTGCCAGGTCCCCGCTGACGCTGTTATCTTCGCTGGCAGGCCAACAAGAGCCAACAAGCCAGCAGAACCTATAATCTACGTCACATCTTCCAGACTCGAACTTGAACTTACCGTGACACCGTGAGGAGAAAGTCCGGGCATTACCGCGCCACACAAGTCGAGCCTCGAGGTTCCACTGCCTCTTTCTTGTCCCACAGCCGCATCATAGCCATAATATTCATCCTTTCTTTTTTTAGGACCGTGCGTTGTGGCTCGCCTAGATATAAACACCGCTCGCGCATCATACCGTGCGGCGCACGGCGATCAGCGTTCAACGTTCAACGTTCCCCGGCGTGTGTTCATATGCTACAATGTTCACTTCTTACTGACCACTTGCTCGTTTCGAAATCTCGATCCCATGATATATTAACAGGGCGGCGGATGGCTCTACTAGCACATGCCGTCCATCCGAATCCCCTCAAGTCTTGAAATAAAGATGACATATCCATTTCATAGGTCCTCGGTGACGACTGTTGATCCGGCTCTAGCTTTTCTCATCTTGGTGCCGAGTTACGACGGTGCGTATATGTTGTGTTGGTTAGTGGTCGAAAATCTTCTACATAATTATGTTTAAGTTGAATTCCAGGCGATCAATCACTCGTCATAAACGCCAGGGTTCCCGTGAACGTCCTCACAGCAAATCGGACCGTCTGCCAAGATTTTTATAGATAAGTTTCCACGCGCGATAAAACTGTGTGTACATAAGTACTTATCCGTCCGTCACCCGGATACGTGATCTATTTACAGTAAAGCCACCCACTTGAAGTTGCGTCCGAGTTATATGGGCGCAGGCGCTTGTAGGGCTTCTTTCCGTGAACCATGTCTTTCGTCATCCCGATCTGAGTCACCGTCATTGGTGCTTCACTTGCCTGCCGTTGCAAGGCATCAAACCATCTCGTGATCCTGGTCGCGTCACGGACCATAATGCCCGTTGACTATGATTTCGTAGGATTTATTTGATTGACTTGACGGGAGCATGCGTCCACCGAGTTCACTGATCGCTGGCAAGTTGCCTCAAAGGCTCAAACCTACATTTCCTCGGTATCAAACTCTCTCCGATTCGGAGTCAGGAGGATCTTCGGTACCGCGGTAACACAACGGAATGTGCGCCCACAGTACTTGTGCCGCCCGCCTCTTGTGCCTTGGTAAGCATTACCCACGCCAATATATATCACCCGCGCGCTCACCGAAGCCGAAGTCATAGAGTGTCAACAGAAACAATAGCTAAGAAGCGGTCTATTCGACGCGCCGGGGCGCAAACAACATGTCAGTCCGAAACTATCATCCAGCCGTAGCGCATTCATTCGCTAGTGAGCTCACTCAGCTGAGCGAGGGCGGGCCTGGTCACTGTGTAGGCCCGAAGTGTTGTGGCAGTTTCCCGAATGTTTGTCTTTTATTTAATATTTCCTTTTCCGTATGTCTCGTTACTTGTTTCTTCTCATTGGGTCTTGGCAGTCCCTGCCCGCCTCAACGTCAAGGGCGTCCACCCCGCCGCTTACGTTCGAGCGAACGTGAATCCGAGTCTCTGAGTCTCCGCTGGGTGCCACGCGGCTCAGGACATACATAGATCAGGTTCCAGGGTGTCAGAGTTTTATTACGATTACGAATTTTATGGTCGAGCATGACATATTGGCAACGTTGTCTCTCACCGGGTCGGGCCTCTCACGTCCGGTGAATTTGATCTCACCTTGCCATTGTGTCTTTTTGCTTTTTCTTTTTCTCGTGATCCTGTTAATCCACACATTTACCCGGTGGGTACGGGTACCTGTATGGCGGTACTTACCTGTACCCATGTACCTTATGCCGTGCATACGCCGAGTAAAATTCAGGATCGAGGCCAATAAGAAACCCTATGAATTACTACAGCGCCAAGCTGGCCCAGGTCAAGTCCAATGCAACGGAACCGCCTTGTGATCACGAACTTGTGAATATTTCATGATTTGCTTATGACATTACGATGTTCTCTATGTATTTCTTGCCAAGCAATAAACAAAGATGCAATCTAGATGACATGGACGACTCGGCTACGCTCAGATTCGCACTGTGTCGCACTCTCACTCACCGCGAGTGAGCCCTCAGAGCCATCCGGCGCTCATACGGCCACCACCACCGCTGTCAGTTGCGCCGCCGCCGCCACCGGGAAACCCACCCGTACCCCCCCTGCATGCTTACATGACCACGCACTCTTTGATCTTCTTCCCCTTGATCCTACCCTTGTCCTCCTTTCTCCGTCTCCGCTCTTCCACCGCAGCCCGTGCCCCCTGTCCTTCACTTTCATCGGCACGTCGTCGTTCGGCGGGTAAACGTTGTCGATGTTGATACTCTTTTCGTGCGCGCGCGTCTTCTTCCGCTTGGAGTTGTCGCGCAAAAGCTTGACTACGTCATATGTCGCAGGTGCATCCGAGGTCAGCGGAACGTCTCACTGTGAAGAAAGAGAAAGGAGAAAAACGGGCGGGAGGAGGGAAGGACGAAAGGAAGATACAGGGAAGAGATAGGGAAGAGAGATAGGAGACACAGGGTAGAGATAGGGAACCAACAGGGAGCGCAAGGAAGAGAACGAAAGGGAAGACGGGAGACAGAGAAGATAACGAAGAGAAGTAGTAGATAAGAGGGAGAAGGAGAAGGAGAGAAGGGCCAATCCGAAACGCAAGCAAACGAACGAGCGCAGAAAGACCGACATGAATAGGGGTGCAGGGGTGCCAAAAATCCAAGAAACAACACAAAGGTACTACACTCACTCGTCTAGATCTACTCCAGCTTGAGCTTCGTACCGTCTCAATGCACCTTCGGCCGTCTGACCTGCTACGTCACCGCCGATTGGTACGGCCCGATGGAAATCCGAATCGCAAAACGTGGACCAACCACCGTCGACGTCTTCAAGGCGCTCCCACACGATCGACGACTCGTGCAAAAAGACGTCGTCCGTGACGAGCGCGTACAGAGCTGATTCTGCCTCAGCGGGGACGAGGGAGGCGGGACGGGCGGCGGGCGTGTCGGTGTCGGCACTGGCATCCGCATTAGGTTCGACAGAGGAAGAGGTGCTCGGGCCCGAATTGGTGTTGACGTCGGCATCGGTGTGAGGCGTGCCAAGGGATCTATATACGACCGATAGGTGCGCGTTGCGAAAGAGCGCGACGAGCGACCCGGGCTCGAGCGTCGACGCAAGCTGAAAAAGACCATGATACGTCAGCTGCGACTTGGTCGCGTCCAAAAACTGCTGCGCGACGATAGCTGCCAACGCGAGCGGACGAACGAGTCAGTTTTACAAAATAGGCAGACGCGGGAAAAATAAGAATCGAGACTGAACACCGACCTTGCTCGATCTTGCGGCGGTCCTCGTCTGAATAATTCTCGTCCGACGTTGCATGACGTGCGAGCGAACTGGGACCCGCAGCGACACCGCCTCGACTACTCGACCCTGCCTCCCCCTCCGCTCTCGGATCTGCTTGCCATCCCTCTTCATCACGCCCGACATTGCTCTTATTCCCGCCCTCTGCTTCCCCGCCATTGTCCAACAGCCTACCCCCGGCAATATGATCCGCATCAGCGATGAGCATGACTGCAGAATCATAGTCACGGATGTGGGACATCACGCCGGCTTCGGGGCTGTGCGGGTCGACGAGCCAGCCATGGACGAGCGAAATGCCTGCGCGCGCGAAGAGGTCGAGCTCGCCTGCGTCCGCATCAGAGGTGGGAGAGAAGGCGGTGATGGACGTGAATTGGGGGTTGAGGTCGAGGCCCTCTGGTCGTGGAGGAAACGTGGTCGGGACGGCGCGTATCATAACGGACGGAACACACGTGAAAATTTAAACGAGATTGCAAGCAAAAAGAAAGGCAGAAAGGGTGAACCATGGTACTAACTCGTGGTGGTTGGCAAGATGGACAGCGTGGCGGATATGTCGATGTCGGGGCAGTTGGTGAGGAGGTACTCGCCTACGAGCTGAGAAAGGAACTCGTAGGAGACATTTGTGCGGTCATGGGGGAGGATCTCGATCTGGCCACGAAGGATGAGGATGTTGCCTTGGATCGGTCGAGGACGTGTTAGCCGAAACACGAAGGAAAAAATAAAAATAAAACAGAAGGATTACCAGAACATAGACTCACAAATGGCGATAAACGAGCATGGGCTTGTGAATGGTGGGTGAGCGGGAACAAGGGGCAGGATCAAGGAAACTGACCCGTTGAAGTTCTGAGTGATGATCTTGATAGGACGAGATTTGAAGAAGATCTGTTTGAGATACCATACGTCGGCCAGGGACGAGTGGACGGTGAATGATTCTGATTGTGCAGTGGTCATTGGACGTTGTTCGGAGATGAAGCGATCGAACGTGGAAGGGAACTTGAAAGGAAGGAGCAGGATGTTTGGAGCACATGGTACGTTACGTAACTACCAGAGTCGGCGGCCACGTCGAGCTCCATTTCTGGGGTTCCTTGAGCTAGTCCAAGTCTGGGGAGCGGTGATAATAATAAGTCGGTGCGAACCTGAGCGGCGTTGGAAAAAACGGGAGACAGGCACGAACGGCCGTCGGAAAAGCAGGCACGATGAAATGATATGCACTGATAATAATATTTTGGTTTTAGTGTCACCGCACTCGGAGCGCTGCGGATCTCGATCACAGGTCTGAAGGTGTTTCAAAATTATTTGAAAACACATGGGAAACATGCCCCGAATGGTCGAACACAATACATGAGATGCGGGAATGCCACAATGATACGGAATAGAATGATACGATATATGGTAAGAATTTAACGAGAGGAAGGAGTTGGACTTGGGCTGGGTGGTCCGAGCGAATAAGACAAAGAGAAAAAACGACATGAGATATCCATCCATCCGGCGAGGGCAAAATAGAATGCGCCAACCAACAGCCCTTTTACTGCCATTCTTCATGAAATATTTAAGAGATACTAGGAGTAAGATTATCATCGGAGGAGTAGAAGAGGGAGCCGAGTGGACGGACCTAAACGCATCCTTATATGTCGGGGGAGCCAGCTGGGGGTGAACGAGCTCTGTTCTGTGTGATGTGGTGAGGGAGAGAGTAGGGGAGATGGTTGAGAAAGACATACATCAGGGTTGGTGCCAGGTGCGGAAGTGCCAGGATCCCTCGCGTAGTTCTGTGGGGGAGGGGGATGAGCCTCGGGTATGAGTGCGATACGATGATGTAAGGACTTGCCTGGTTATTAGGGATGGCGATGGCAAAGACGGTAGATGCTGCAGAGAGCAAAAACACGATGGAGAGCGTGAAGCGCATGATGTATGTGAGTTGGCTCGGGGACTGTGAGTGAGAAGGGAACGGCAGCAGCGATCATTTAAGTATGCGCGGCGCTGCCAGGGGGGGGCCTGGAAAAAAAACGCCCTGACAAACCTGCCATACGGGTAAAAACGAGTTCGGTTGTGCGCCAGGGGGAACCTGACAAGAAGCGAACTAATAGATGCCGGTGTAATAACGATAAAGGGTCAGCCGAGCGTGTTGTTCCTATTATTTTATTTATTTATTTTTATTTGCCAGAGATCGCGGCAAGAGAGTGCCGGTCCGTGGCTGTGCATGTCACGTGTATGGTCCGTGCACAGGTGACGCGTTCTTGTTTACCAGACCGAGAGTTATTATTATTATTTATTTATTTTATATTTTATTATCAATCAACACATAGATCAGACCTCGTCCGAGAGTCAAACACTTTTCAATTTATGGCTGCTGCAGTGGCAATCCCGTCGCCCCTCGCCTGTCCGCTTCGCCGCTCTTCCAGGCTCGCTCACGCACACGCACACACACACAACTTACACTCTCGTCACATCCACCCTCTTCCCCGCACATGTCACCGCACACGTCCACGTCTCTCAAAGCCACGCCCCACACCGCCCGACACCGACATCGACCATGACTCCTCCTCCTCCGACCCCGAAAACGAACTCACTCCCCGCGCTCTTCGCGCACTTAAGCGACAACGTCTCGCCCTCGACCCCGATGGCCTCCCCTTCGATCCCCGTGCCCGCCCAAAGAGGCGTCGTAAAGAGAACGTTCCCCGCCCTCCCCGTCCTCCATCTCAGTGTTCAAGGCGTTCCTCGGAGGCCCCACTCATCCCCCTCGCCCCACGGCGCAGCCCTCCACTCGACTGGCAAGCTCGCTTCCCTGCACTCGCCTTTTCGCTGACTCATCCCTGCCCGCACAGCATCGCCACACCGAGCAGCGGCCCACTCAAGGACCCACCCCAGCACGACGTAGAGCTCTCCCTCTCAGCAGACCCTCCTGCAGCGTGTACTGACTCGTCCACGTCCCCCGAGCCACTCACCCCCCTGACTCCCCTCACCCCTTCCCCCGAGTCCTCTCCGTCCCTCCCCGGTCACGACAGACAGTTTCTACTGCCTTCTCCCCCTCACGACCCCCTCCCCTCTCCCATCTCCATCGATCCTCTCCCTCTCCCGTCATCTCCTGAGTCGATAGAGCTGGGTGATATGCAAGCCCCAGGGCCTTTCGAGGCGGATCACCGGACGTCGAATCAAGCCGGCAGGCTGTTGTGTTCCTCCCCTTTGGAGACACTCGTTCGCAGGACTTCATCTCGAAGAGCAGAGGTCCAAGCTCTACCCCCACCGGCGTCTCTCGACCTCGCTATGCACCTTCCCATCATTCCCCTCCACCGAGACCGTTTGCTGGTCACCACGTCCTCGGTTCTCCTTTACTGCATTCAAACTTTCGGAGTTCGACGGCTAGCGCGGTGACGAATGCCACCGCATTACACGCTAGCCAATATTCCAAGTCCTTCCTTTGGTTCGCAGACGACTGTGAACCGAACGGCGACTCGGACGACTTCTACTTGGAGGATAACAATTACGTCCAGCCATTTTCGAGTGGCTCAGACAATCAAGTCGATCACAATAACTTTTCCTGTTCCACCGCCTCTCCATACTTGGAACCAAGGACTGACTTATGGCCACAGCAGGCCTCTTCAACGAACTACGCTGACTCTCTTGAAGATCTGTCAATGTACCCGCCCCCCTCCCCTTTACCGACCGTCGTCGTCTCCTCCCCGGAAGATGGACCCAGGCCGAGTGGCCCCTTGTGTCAGCCGATAGTGGCTCAGGGTGGCTCGCCAAGCTTGAATTTCTCCAGGCCGGGTCGGCCTCCCACACTCTTTTCCGAAGAACAGAAGCAACAAGTACTCGAGCGTAACGCTCGGCGGCCGAACTCGCCCGGAGCGAGTTCCAGCCCAATGCACCTCAATCCCATCACTCCCGTCACCGGCATATATCCCGACAGGCTCCACCCGCCTGACCTTCTTGCACCCATCCCGCCATCGTCAGGGTCGCCTTATCTCCACCCCGAGGGAGTCATCTATTCTACTCCTATACCACACGTGTTGCTACCTTCGCATCCACCTTCGTTCAGAGCGCCGTCGGCTCTCAGTTTGTACTCTAATACGTATTCGTTTTACCAGCTGGACAGCGCTCTGCCTTCGCCGACGACGTCTCACTCTCCTCAGTCGTCTCTGGACGTGTCTCCAGCCAGCAGTCGACCCGCGTCCGTCGAGGCCCAGTCACCCGAATACTATCTTCAGTTAGGAATACGGTATCACGAAGCCAATCAACTTCAAGACTCGGCCGTCTGTTTTGAGAAGAGCGCCGAGGAGCAGGGTGGTTGTGGCGTCGGGATGTTGATGTGAGGTCTGACGCTGAGACACGGTTGGGGATGTGAGAAGAATGAAATGAATGGGTTCAAGTGGTTGACAAAGGCTGCCGTAGTCGGCAGTGGAGGACCTTGAGCAGGCAAAGTCAAAGAAGGGCCTGGAGGTGACGGGCGTCAGGGTGAGTTTCGTCCGGTCTCCTTGGAAAAAGTGAGGTCTCACCTGCTCGGCGATAGGAAGAGCTCGTGCTTGCCATCTACGAGGTCGGCCAATGCTTTTTCCATGGCTGGGGCGTAGTGAAAGATCAGAAAATGGCCGTCGTACGTGGTTGATCGCTTGATGCCTCTCGAGACTCTGATGAGGCTGGTGCAGAGCTACTATAGGGTTGCTGCGAACCTGGGAGATGCCGATTCCATCCCTCAACACCAGCTTCCCTCTGACCCCTTCCCATCTCCCACCCCACCACCTCCCCCGCCATCATCCCATCAGATATCCCTGGATCCGGCCCTCGATACCCTCATCCCCTTCGATGGCCTTCATCCCCCCCTTGACCCCAATTTATCCGTTCAAATACCCTCATCCTCCTCTCCGTCCCAGTTACAAGGTTTAGAGCTCCAAGATCAGCTTTATGTACCTCCAAATCCCGTGTTTGTCCGTGATCGTGAGATCAATATATGGAAACTCGCTTGTCAAGAACGTGTAGATTGTTTGTGCGTCCATCATCATATCATTATCACCATCATTGGCTTTCCGACACCTCCTTGCATACGTCCTAAAGTTTGCCTCTCGTTCCAATTCCTTTTTGATCCGCTCTCGTTTATATTTGGGCTGATGTCATCTGCTAACTCTCTCTCTCTCTCTCTCTCTTTAATTACAGATTGCGCCGCTATGGTATCGATCACGTCAAGGCTCTCGTCGAATCACAAGCCCGATCTCTTTCCCACTCTTCCCCTTCGTCTCCGGGCCCCTCCACAGCCGCTCAGACAAAGTTCCGCCTCTATACCCCGGCCATTTATACATACTCATCCACAACCTGGGGTCCCTCTCCTGGTCCGCGCAAGCCTTCCCACCCCGATGACGAAAACGTGGATCTTGATCCCGCATGGCCCATCGACGATCCTGACTGGATAGATGCCGATGTCGACATGGAGGACGAAGACAAAGATGATTATGATGACGACGACGACGAAGGCGAGGACACCGCAGAAGCTGAGCCAGTGCGCGAAGGCGAAGGTGAGGTCACTCTCGACGTCATTACAGATACTCCACCATCAAAGCCCGAAACGCCACCTGCAGTTGCGATCCAGGTCGACGACGTCCTCGGAAAGTCCGAGGCCATGTAGGTAGATGATCCGAGACCACCGACGACAAAGACGATTCCCAGTTCAGAGCCTCCCACACCGCCGCATTTGCTTCCCCTTGCGACCGTTGACGCCTATCCCTAATCCATTTCCGCTACCCCCAGTAACCCCGCTCAATCTTCCATCTCTTTCGTCGTTGCACGTCCCTCTGCTGTCCGAACCGCCGCGCGCTTTCATGGACCGAGGCAATCCGCCAGACCGACCGTAGGTTTGTTCTCGACGGTTTTCGCAATGTGACTCTGACACCAATGACGTACTTCAGAGCTATCATTCACTACGCGCTGGATCGTAACGTTTGCGCGATTATCTCGAAGGACTAGGTATTTTGTTACACATGACATACGTCCCTCGGTGAAGCAGCCATCCACGACGGAAGATGAAAGGACGAGCTGCATGCGAGTCGTGAACATTTCATTACAAAACTCTTCTGCTGCCACTCATATAGGGGTGGAAAGTTAACCCTGCAGAGATGAGGAGTTCGCGTGACGTACACGCAACTGCGAGCAAGGTGGATGACGCGACGAAAACGGCGAAGAGTGCTCTCAAGACTCAAGAAACTCAGGGAGATCACTCCTGATGTTATGGATGTAGACCGGGCGTCTTGCAGCATTATTTCATTAGCAAGCTAATCACGCTCGAGCTGGTACGTAACAGACCCAACTCTGTGTGCAGCACTGACCGTTTGCTGAACAGGCGATCCGGTTTCTCGATGTCGTGTATCTGCGTTTGTTGCACATTGGGGCTACCACTGGTCAATCTGGAGGCAGCATTCTGTCACTTAGTCTATTCCGTGACCTGTGTCGATCTGGCCCACGAACATATAAAGCTCGGTCAATCCAAACGCGCGATCGCTTTGTTCAACAAGTGCACCAATGTGCACCAGTCAGTTCAGGTGCCCGTCGAAGTACGTATGCAGTATTTTCTAGGGCAGGCAGAGGTGCCCGAACTCGGGAATAATGTTATGGCGAGGTATGCAGAAATACACCGGTTTGGAGGGCATCGTATTGCTCGGAACCTAGATGCTACTGCTGCTGTCGAAGAGAAGACAATGTCGACTACGATACGTGTGGAACGAGCGGCATTGGTATGTCGTGTATTTGCTGCCGTTCAATACTCGAGGATAAACGCTTGTTTAGATTCGAGACCGCTTCCAATCACTGACGGTTCTTTTTAGGACAACATTGTCGGTGCATTGTCAATGTGCAGCATGCTTCAATCCCTGCGATTTTGGAATCGAGCTGTCGACGCACTATCACGTCTCATGTAACCGACCACAATTAAGAAATCGACTGCAGAGAATTCAAATCCGTTCGAGGTTTCTGATAGTACAAATCAGGATTAGCCACCGCTGGCGGGATCGACGCGGCCAAGGCCGACGCCCACAGATGCTCTCTCGTGGCGACTCCTCTCGTACCTCGTGTCGACTCTCTCCTTACTCGCACACGCATACCACGCACCGGGTCTCCACATGAGGTGCTCTACTTCACCCAGCACGTTCTCTATTTGGCCGAGGCGCCTGCGGTGGCTGCACGTGCATCAATATTGCGTGGGGAGGTCCTATTGGGAAGGTTGGGAGGCGCTTGAGAGAGCTGCGGGCCTCCCAGGAGGCGTGATGGGAATCGACGCGGCAAATGTACAGAGACTGAAGGGGGATTGTGGTGTGTTGTGTGAGGAGCAAACGGGTGCAGAGGAATGGGAGCCAGGGGATCCGAGGGAGCATTACGAGCGGGCGTGGGAGATGTGATGTGGATGAGCTGGAGCAAAGGATCACTTCCTTTGATGGCGAGTGCGTGTTTACCCTTTTTGTCTGTTACTGTGAAGCATTGAGCAGATGCTGTCTCGGGTAGGCAACGCAAGTTCTCTCAGTCGATCGGATGTCGCTGACAACACGTGCATGTCCTCCCATACGTAGAGGTCGTAGAGTCGTCCTCGCCAATCTTGACTCTGGTGAGTCCAGTAGCAGCGACGATGATCGTCACAGACGATAACCGCCATCCCCAGTCCTCCCCACTCGTCCTTGCAGTAGTCCCCCTCATTTTTACCACCGCCATTTCCTTATCGCGTCGTCAACAAACCTGCAAATTCGACGTCGCCGATCCTCCGCACTATATTGCTTTTTAAAATTCAGACTGCACTCTCCAGCCAGAGCTCTATCATCATAGACCGGACCCATCGCGGCCATCCTACGATGCTGGCGTAACTAATACATCCTGTTGCGAGTCCTGGAGAAGTTCAAGGCCGCATCCACCCAGGTCGCAGTGTGCGCTCACACCAATGCAGGCCGTAACTTACTCGCGGTCCGTCACCCCATGTGTGTCCGGGGCCGTGAGTGATGTATGTCGTCCCCCTTCGTTCCTCGTGCTCTTGCCACGCACACCGTGATGCTACGCCATGGCGCGCCACCCGTCTCCCTACCGTGCATGGCTTTAGGCCATCGTCTCTCCCGTCCCGCTCACCAGCTTGGCTTCTCCTTGTGCGTGTGCTTTCCCTCCCAAACTCTCTCCACCCGCGCCATCCACTGCATTTTCTCCGGACGGCAGGTTTCTCGCAGTCGGTGGGCGACGAGGAAGAATTACAGTTGAAAATTCGTCTTGTATTAGTGTCCGTATCCAGTTGGACGACTAGTGATGATGTATCCCTGACTACTGTTTTTCTAGCCCGATCTGTGATGTTCAATCCAGCAACGAGACATTCAGATGGACGAGGATGCTCTCGACTCCTGGAATCATGATTGGCTCGCGGACGCGGATGCGTTATTGACCCATAGCCTTCTGACCTCTCAGAATACAAGGTATCTGGCTTGCCTAGCCTCCACCTTTGCACCTCCCGTGAATCGCTCGGCCCATCCCCTTGTTACTCGTGCTCCTGTTACGCGTACCATGATGCTATACCCGTTGCTCCTTCGGTGCGTGGTCTGGGACCATCGTTCACCCATCCCACACACCCTCGCATGCCCACTGCCATTATCTCGCCCCTTCTTGTACGTGCGCGCCTTCACCACTCACCCCACCTCATTGGTGTGCACACACTGCCAACTCACAAGTCTGTGCAACCATGCGACCTCATGTATTGGAGTGCCGGGTAGGTGTTCTTACCACCTCATAAGTCATCGGTCAACTTTTCGAGCTCCAAATCTTGGCGCCTTCCGTTGTAATGCAAGGTGAGCACTGCCAGATCTTTACTCGGCCCATTATGACATTGAGTCTGTCATTGTTGATCCGTCGCATGCCTTAGTATCGTACCCCCTCACGGCATAGTTTGTCGTCGACGTAACATGAGACTAGCAGTTTGTGCTCAAGCACTCGATTCGTTCCACCACTCGTCGTAACGTTAGCCGACCAGTTGTGCACTGTCAGTCTCTGAGTCTCAGAGAGTCTCAAAGTTGACAATTCCTTCCGTCACTTGCCGTAGTATTCAAGTTAGCCGACCGCCAAAAACCAAATTGCCGCTCAAACATACACTATTTATTGGTCAATCACCTAATCTGGCTAACAAGTTTGACCAGTTGTGCTGAAAACACTGTCTGCGCTGCAGGTTCTTACCCAATCGTCAATGTTTCGGCCACTGAACCTTGCCCCCAGCGGCCCAAATTTGGGCAAACTCTCTCACCTTACCAGCATGTCCGACCAGTTGCGCCGGCATGTACTTCCTCCATATCCTTAGCCGATCGTCAATGAGTCTCGCCACAGGACGGCATGTTTGACCGGCTATCGGGTGCATCGTTCGTCTCAAATATAAAAGCGGTTCCTCACAGCTCTGTCGACATTGGCTCAGCTTAACCCATCTCTCTCTCAGCTTTAATGTCGGTCGTTCAACATAATGGTGTTTCCGTGTCTGGTGCTTCCACGGGACAAAAGCGCGGCCTTTCGAGCGCTTTGCAATTGGGTCCGAGGAAAAGACCGTGCGTACCAATATGAAACCCATTTCCAGGAAAAAGCTAAATTATTGCTATGCTAGGACGAGTCAGGACCCTTTGGTCCACCATGGACGGCACTTCGGGAGGGCTGTGTACGCTTTTTGCAACGTGCAAGCTCTCATTACCACTGGCCTGTTACTGTTGGGTCAAGATGACGACGAAGTGGAGTCCTTGACAGTGATGTACGTCGAGATTCTTTTCTTCCTTGGTTAATCAGATGCGTCATGGTTGTTTCGTGTCAGACAACGAAGGGAGTATTCGGTATTTCGCGAGCTGTTGCGCATGGTACCTGGGATGGAGGACCGGCTGATGGAAGCATCGGAGGAAGAAGCAATTCACATTGCTGACTTGGTATCCGTGTTCTTACTGCCTGACGGTTAATCGGACTCACGCATGTTTGGATAGATTCAGAGAGGCTCCAATGGCGCCAGGGCGGATGATACGAAAGGCGTGAAGAGCGCTATAATCGACTGGATTACGCCGAAAGGTCAGTCGCTGACCCCCCACATCCCCCGCAACGTGAAATCGGGGCGCGGCTTCAACCACGAGCGCACCGGTGCGCTTCTTTGTCCCGCCGGCCTTGATTGGGCAAACACGGAGTATGTTTCATATTCATTTCATTATCATAGGCACACATTGTTAATCACCGGACATTGAAGGATGCGGTCGAAGCTCGTTAGTGGCGAGATTCAGGTGGCCGGCGACCAATGGCCAATCTTTTTGTATGCGAATTACACGTATGACGCTGAGGACCCGTGGAATGGGCTTCTGCGTAGCGGGCTCCTTGTTTCGGTCAGCTCCAGAATTCTGCCTGCGGACTATGATTGAACTTCATATTGACAGGCTTTCAAATACATATTCACCTCCCCGAGTTCAGTGGACCAGGAACCAAAAGCTACGCGATCAGGTAATGCCCGCATCCATGGTATGCGGTCCGTCACAAAGGCATCCATTGCCTATGTTGCAACACAGGTGAGTCCCAGTAGTTGTACCGTATCATATATGGCCTCATCAATTTTTAGGCTCGATTTGCTCTCACTTCGGCACAGGTTTTCTCACGTACGGACCTTGCTACTGACTCAGAGCGCTTCTATAACAGTCTCTTGGAGCTCCTTGAAGATCTGGACGAGAAGGATGAGGTAGATCAACTACTGACGTGGTGGAACCGGTGAGTAAATGTTTCGTTAGTTCTCTGTCTTTTCTTGGAAACTAATTGGTCTGGACAGTCAAGTGTTCCCACTTTATTCTGATGTCGAGAGGTTGCCATCAAAGAACAGTGCATTATCTAGGATTCGTCAGAAGCGTGCAGAGTACAGGGAGCAACAGGCTGCCCTAGCTACATCAATAGTTTAAATCATTGTTTGATCTCTGTACACACGGAGTACATAGACCAATTTTTCACTATCCGGAAATGTAATCAAATTCATTATGCGTTATTGCCAATCACTGAATCACATGTTGTGTATTGAATGATGTTTATATTAGTAAATGATGTTGACTTGCTTTCATGCTTTCATTTCTGAGAATCCTTGACATAGTGACATAATTTATCAAGCATACCATTGTAGTGACTGTAGATAACTTGCATCATGCTGATACTCTTGATGATACATGGCATAGTGACATGGTTTATAAAGCATACCATGGTACTAGCTGTAGATAAATTGCATCATGCTGATGCTCCTGATGATACATGGCATAGTGATATAGTTTATAAAGCATACCATGATACTAGCTGTAGATAAATTACTTTAATATTGATGTTCACGAGAATCCCTGACACAGTGACATGGTTTATAAAGCATACCATGATACTAGCTGTAGATAAATTGCTTTAATATTGATGTTCATGAGAATCCCTGACATAGTGACATGGTTTATAAAGCATACCATGATACTAGCTGTAGA
>JBBPOJ010000685.1:0-22018 GCA_038091395.1 Leccinum rimulosum
CCAGAAAAAACTTGTGGATTTTCGACAAGTCTGTCAAAAGCGAGCCTATGCGGGTATGGTGCCATTCAGTGCCTCATCATACCAACGTGACTAACGCTACGATAGATGATATGGACCTCGCGTAATCAGCTTAATAATTGTACGGCGGGGACGGGCATTCCACACCTTGCAGTATCATCGACCCCGGCGGAATGGGAGTTGTTTGGCCGCTACCTGTTCAACAACGAGAAATTCATGCAGGCCAAGTACTGTTTTGGAAGGGCTTTGCTACCGCGCATGGTAATAGTCTGTGAGGCTTTCCAACTTCGAAAGGTGGCTCTTGCGAAAGCAGGCGCTGGTCCAATCAAGATCCAACATGATGCCTTCCTCACTGCCGCGGACGCCTTCGTGGCAAGTGGGGATGATGCACCAATTGGGAAGGACAAACTCAAGTACTATCGTTATGCCGCCGACTGTTATGTGCATGCTGGAGAAGATAGGAAAGCGGCTTTTGGATACCTTTTCGCTGAAGAATACGAGTTAGCTGCAAGGCGCTTTAGGAAAGCTGAGCTTTTCGACGAAACACTTGAAGTCCTCGACAAACATTTTCATAAGATTACCCCGGAGTCTTTCGAAGAACTGTTCACTGCTTGCCGCTTGTTCTATTGCAGAAAGCCTGATGGCAACAGGTATGCGTCTTGTAATTGATATCTGCACCGTGACCCTTGATAACACGCCTCACCAGACCACGCTTACCACTATTCTCGTGTATTGAAGAACAGTTAGAGTTTCTTGAGAGTCGTAGCCTCGACCTTACTTTGGCTGTATCACTGGAATCACTCGGGAGATTCTCAGAGGCAGCTAAGTTCCACTTGAAGGGGAACCGGCCACTCGACGCGATCAGTGACCTTTTGAAAGTGAGTGGGTCACACGACGCAACCCGACAAGCAACCAGAATTCTGTTGGACAACTTGCGGAATCTGTGCTCTTTTGCCATCCCTTCAAAGGAAGTGGCGGCTCATCGAGATGTCAATGAATTTCTGAATCTGGCGCTGAAATTGTCCCTTGATTCTTTGGATCCACTGGATCACGATGAGGTAGGCCTCCTCCACACCGGTTGCTTCTCACTTATCAACTACTTCGAATAGATCTCCATGTTTCAGAGCATCGCACGGGACGACACAGTCAGCCTCAAAAAACTCTGTGATGTGTTCCTCAAGGCAGGGAGGAAGACGGCTGCATTACTTGCCTTTGATCATGTCTTCAGTCGTTTTCCTGTGCTTAAATCTCGCACTCTTCCGGAGATGTCACAATTTCTGCACAACTTCCAAAAATATGTCCACCTCATTCTCTACATCATCGAACACGACAACCCACTTAGTGTCGCCTCCGTCATGCGATTATTCTGCATTTCGGACAACTCTAGTGTGGACTATAACATCAGACCTGCTACCTTTCTTCATAGGTCAGCTACTGGTGATCAAAACGGACCTCTGTATCGTCAATGGCACTCCATCATAACTCTGTCTAAAGGAGACATGGTCAAAACGCTTCGGAAGTATCTTGTTGAACATCTTCGCAAACGAGTTACCAAAGAGAACAGTCTGTGCCGCGATGCACTGGCGTTCACGCCGTGCCTGACATTCATTGTCAACGGACATTGCGAACAGGATGGCTGCACTCGAGAACACATCAAGTCGACAAACCTGAACTTTCGATACAATCTGCGGATTACTATTCACCTGAAACAGATCTATATCCTTGAGCTAATGTATTCTGTCGACCACGAGCCCCATTTCAACAAGCGAAGCTGGTATGTAATGGTCCGCTCGTCGTTTAGAAGTGATATACTTACAGCCGTCAAGTGTTCTTGAGTGGCTAGCCCATCTCTACGAGGCCTTCAACCCTCAGTCTCACATCCTACGTTCTAACACTAACCTCGATCTATCCACGATACAAGCTGCTCACAAAAGTACAATGAAACGCTGGGTGAGGAATGCGCTTTGCGACCTGCGCCCGAGCCATGATCCCCCAGCATATTTGACCACCGTAGTGAGATTAACAAGCCTCCTCTTTGCCTTTGACGAGTCCCATGCCTTGGAATGCGTCGAGAAAGCTGGTTTCAACAGTCGTGAGACCAAGGTGCAAGAATATATGTATTCAGATGGTCGTTGCCTTCTCGCCGATATGGTCGACCTTTTCGATGGTACCAAGCCAACCTGCATTTCGGCGGGATTGTCGTTTCTAAGGTACGCGTGTCACTTGATCCAGCGATCATATGGCACTCTAATCATTGCTATAGGCACATTATAAAATCTTCGTTGTCTATAGATTTGTCTGTCTTCTGTGACTGCTTGGAATTGGCCATCTGCAAGATCTGCATCTCATGGCGCCTTTCCAATGATCCTCCGCTAGATGGCCTTGTCCTTCCACGTAGCTGGCTTTCTTCACACAGAGACTTCTCCCAACGGGATGATCTCAATGTTCCTCTACTCATAGATCTGTTGGTTCACGTGCAAGAGTTGTTGAACCGCCTGCAGTCAAAAACTGCCAACCGTAGTAAGCACCTTGTAACATCTTTAATCGTCACGTCGCACTAACGCCTTCATGGTGGAACTCAAGGGATATATACACTGTTAGACACTAAATTGACAGTGGTACTCTGCAATATTTTTACCTCTAGAATGTTGGCCACTTTCTCTCGCTTTAGTCTGATCATCACTTACGAACTTCTTATAGTTGTAGGGCGCTCTGTTTCCGTGGGTTTATCAGCTTTTACTTGCCAACAATTTCAATTCAAACAGTTATCATTTAATAGTGGCTTTCAACGTCCGAGATTCCGAGGTCAGGCAGAAAGTCCAGGACATTTTCAATGTTATGCAGACAGCTGGCCCCACAGCAAGAGCCGATCCTCTCTATCAAAAGTGAGTTTTCCCGTCCGTTCATTGTTTCTCTCCGACTTCACGGTGTCCTAGATATGTGCATGCACACCTCGATGAGTATATGAGGACAATTGCAGAATATGATGCCAAAACCAATGGGGTTATCACGGATCTGGTGGAGCTTCTGCATGAACACAGAGATCCAACGCTCGCTTCTCCGCCAGCATTGCCTCGGATCAAGCACATCTGGTTTGAGGATCCCTCTGATTTACCATCTTCCTCTCCATCGGCAGCGGCTCCCTCGAATGTATCTGGACATCTGCCTGACCCTCAGATGGAGCAAAAGATCCAACCAGAGCCCAAAGTCGAGCCTGTCAAAGAAGTTCACGAAGAACCACAGGAACTCGCGTCGGACGCACCTACTGTGCTAACACGCGAGCAAGTACGCATTGAAGAAACGAGCACGGCAGCGGTGAAAATTCAAGCTGCTTACCGCGGGTATCGCACACGACGTGAAACCATTGCCAGTGTCATTCGCGGAGAGCTGGATACGCAAAGGAATGCCATATTCATCATATGCCTGAAAAATGTCCGAGTCTACGCCTCTGGTTGGGAGAGGACATACCGCACTGCGTATCTCTGGGCATTACCGCGTCTTGTTGTGTGCCTCGATAGGGCGATTAGTATTGCCCGCAAGTTCAAGAACGAGGCCATAATTGACTATCTGAAGTCGAGCCACGAGCGCCTCGAACATGTGGCAAAGCAGATGCATACGACAAGGTGAGCCGCTCAAGGATCGAGGAACCCAGTTCATCTCCCAACTGCCATTTTCATACAGTGCTTTTCTCAAGCACGGTCACAAATTGCGCAAAATGATCGATCCTAACGCAGACATGCATCAAGAAAAAGACATGGACAAGATGAGACAGGTCGCTTCGGATATCGAGGCTTTCCTTCAAGTTGTCCAACTTTCGTCCCCGGCTCCTGATCTTCAAAAAGACTTTGACGCGGCTGATCGAGTGTTGAGAACGTTGATCGCCAAACAGGAGAAGCCGACTTCCAATAAGAAACGCTCAGTAGAATCATGAAAGAGAGTTCCGACGCTGTACTATAACTTAATTACTCGCGCAATCACGGTTTCGAGAAGTTGTAATTGATGTTTGCTGTCTACTTATCACGTCGTCCGACTCGGCTACTCAGGCTCATTCAGTGCCTTTCCACATTCAGTCTTTCCTGTGGGCGAAAATTCAGACGACAACTTGCTCACCCTTGGAACCACTTTTTGAGAACTCCGATCCAACTACAGACCAATTTCCCACACCAACGGAAATAGGTCTCTGAGACCCTTCCTCTCCCCAGGCGCTCCACTCAGTTCCCAATTTGGAGTTCAACAATTTCTCGCTGTCCCAGAAGGTCAAGATGAGTCACGCACGAGGTCCCAATGTAGTCTACATGTCGTTTGCATGGTTTAACAGTTTCGCTCACGTGTCTCTTTTGCACCACCCAGGAACCTCTGTTGGATTACCTTCAGACCCTCTTTTTTTGCTGTATGATTCACATGGTTCAACAGTGTCGCTCATATGCCTCTATCGCACCACCTGAGAACCTCTGTCAGACTGATTTCAGGGCCTCTTTTGTTTGGTTGTTTGTTCGATTTGCCCGTATGTTTTTTTGTAACTCTTCTTTGTCTTTCACCACATCTGTTATCTGGCATGTCTCCGTCCATTTGCGTCGCACCGTGTCGCGTCAAGCCTCCCACGTTCGCTTCTCCCATCTGGTCACGCAAATGGCTTCGCTTCAACAAACTCGGACACTGGCATGACATTGTGAAGGGACGAATGAGGATGAACTCGACCCAAGCCGACCCGGGTTCGAGTACCCAAACCCAGAGAGGCCTCGAGATTGAGTGGGCGGGGGAACGTGGCGATTGTGTACGTCGTCTGCATTCTGTGTAAGGCCTGAGTGTCGAGCGAAGCGTCATGCACATAGAAGCGGCCATATACCCCCCGAGGATCTCCGCGGTGGACTTTGTCCGAATAGAACCCGTGCCCGTCGTGGTATCGAGGGGTGTCATGTCGGATGGGCTTCGGTGAGAGTTCAGGGAGATCCGCGATTGGATCGAAGCGCGGCGCATCCGACCAGTCTGGATTCACTAATGCCAAATCCAATGTGGCGCTCCACCACGACACTATAAGAGGGCGTGTCCAATTGGCCCAGAGAACCCAACCTGTTGCGATATCTCCCCTCTTCGCCGTCTGTCCCTCAGGCCTCAGGCTCTGTCGACGTCCTCAACCCATCTCCATTCCCGTCCTCGTACCACGGCCCGGTGCCACCGCGACGTCGTTGTCGATGGTGACGACAACGGTGACACAGCGACACCGACGACGACACGACGACGTCCCCGTCCCCGTCCTTATGCCACCACGACTGCGATGTGCGCCTCCTCACCCATGACAACAACAACAACGCGACGGCATGCCACGGACGCGACTCGACGACGATGATGACGCCCGCAATCGCGTCACTGCCGCATCAATGACGGTGTGTGGCGGCTGCCGTGTACTCTCCGAATCGTTCCGCTGAGATTGCACAACGGTCACCACACGGTCCACACCTCGTCGTCTTGCACTACATGATCGAGTGCGCAGGTACTTGACGGGTACCACGGGTTTGATCTGTCCACCCGCACCCGCACCCGAGCAATAACCCTTACCCGCGTTCTGTCACCCGTAAACACGTGGGTGTTTCTACACGTACCCGTACCCTGCTAATTTACCCGTACCCACAACGCGGGTATGATGAAATGGGCCCGTGGGTCTGCGATCAGCTCCCTCGCGCCCTCGCTGACGACCACTTCCCGACGCCGACGCCGACTCGACAACGTGACGACGCCATCACGCTACGACTCGACGACTCGGCAACAACGAGTCACGACGGTCAGCGCGGCGTCGACCACCACCTTAACGTCGACATCGACAACCAGACGAAATACGACAACGACACGACGAAGACGACGCTGTCACGCTACGTCAACTAACACGACCATGATGACATGACCACGGCGCGCGCACACCTCGACTAACGACGCAACGGCACCACCACTACCACCACCATGTCGACGAACGACACGACGATGACGGTGAGCACACGGTCTCTCCTCGTCCTCTCTTGCTCACCCCTCGCTGCCGTCAGCGACAAATTCTGACGACGACACGACGACGACGCGACGTGTGGCAACACAACACGTCAACTGACGCAATGGCCTACCACTGGCACGAGCCGCCGCACGACACGACCGCGACGAGGACGACGCAACGCAACGTGGCACCACAACGCGTTAACTGACGCACCGGCGTACCACGACGCGACGATGACGACGACGACGACGACATGCAGGATCGTCGTGTAACGGCATGCCGAACGTCGTCACAGGTAGTGCATAACTACTATGTACTTACTTTCGATATCACATAACGTCGATAGCGACCACATGTATATATGCGTTACTAGATGATTTGATGATTCTGACCTTACGTCTCACCCATGGCCACACTCTTTTTCGTTCCCACGGGTATAGTGACCCGAAGGTCGAGCATAAATCCTTTCTACGTCGAATACAGCGATGCGCAGGCGCTTTCAGAGCGCGTCCCAACCCTCCGTACGCGTGCTGCCCAGCGTGCACGTGCACAGCCTGAGGGCGAGTGCACATATTCACACGGGGCCTGCTCTGCCCTCACCCCCCATCCCGCCACCAGCCTGCCCACCTCCGAGTCGCCCCTCCAGCTTCCATACCTCGGCGTCGTGCAGCGACTATTGTGCGCTCTTGTTCTGTCGAGAACGCGCAACTTGAATGGCCGCCACATGCATGCCCGGATGCGCTTGCCCTCCCCGTTCCCTGTCCTGGTGCATGACTCGATGACGATGTGACATCCGCCCCTCTCCCTCTCCCTCGACCCAGATGGGTCCTGGTCCGACGCGACAATGCGACAATGGTGCAACGCCGACTCGCTGACGACACACCACACCACGCCACGACTCGACGACGACGGTCGCTCGCCCTGTCTGCTCCCACCCCATCCCCATCCCCATCCCTCAGCGTGCAGAAGCGATCACACGACGCACACGATCGTGCGCATTGTGCAATCGCTGCTGCACGGTGCACGGTTCCGACTCGATCGCTGTCGTCTCGCCATTGCCTCGTACCGAGTCGCCCTCAGTAACGGCGTCCCAGCCCTCGCCCTGTCTGCACCCGCCCCACCCCATCCTGGCGGCTTGCAGATGCGATCATGCAACGCCGCACACGTTTGTGCGCGTTGTGCTCCTGCATACCGCTATGATTGTCATTTGTGGGTCAGATACCCGCTCAGGCTGCAGGTAGAGATATCATACCCGAGCGGGTTACACGCCAATCTGTGCCATACCCTATGCACCACACCCCACCCCCTCGCTCGCACCTGCTAATAGATTCTTTTATACTTTATCATGTTGTATGTCATTAAAAGATTTCACGAAGCGCGTGACATCATAAGGAACACTAATATTTCTATATATGGTCTGACATACGTGGGTAAATCTCCTATACATCTCCTATCGCTCTGAAACATATCAAAAGCTTTACAGTACGTCTTCCACAGCACTCTGATAGCGCTTGTAAATAGCAGATTGTATATTTACCATGTCCTAGAAATTATTTACACAGTGTGCCTAGCTGATTTTTTTTATTTAGACTGCGAGAACGCGAAAACGTATGAAGTGTAGTCACAATGCAGTTGGATTCATGCATGCATGAGTGGACACTTTTGCACTCCATCGTTTGATAAAAAAAATACACTAGGAACGCCATGTAAATAGGTTTTTTATTATACCTTATAGCAAACCTACTATTTATAATTGCAGCTAAACGTTTGTGGCAGCCACAATGTCAATTTTTTGATATGTTTTACAACTCTCCTAAGTTTTGGGAGATTTCCCGCGCTTTCCTATTGGCTGGCGCTGAAGCAGAGTGTGTGCGGGCGTACACATAAGGTATTTGTAAATAATCTACATGAATACATTGTATCCTACGTATGTACAAAAATTCCGAACAATAAATAATGATTACGTCGACACACGAGCGCAAGGTGAAGGCGCAAGGGCAAGGGTGACTCGGAGTGACTCGGAGCGTGGGGAAGGCGATGTGAGAACGGCGCGGGGAAGTGGAGGATGAGGAGTGCAGGGAAGAGGCGCATGCGCAAGGGGGCGAGCACGGGAAGGATGGGGTGATTCGGACGTGCACGTAAGAGCGCGTCGGGTGAGGCGACTCGGATGAAGGGGAGGCTAGGTGGCAAAGGCGAGGGCGGAGCGGGGCTGCAGGGTGCACAAGTGAGGTGAGGGCAAGGGCGCGGATAAAGCAAGGAAGGGGGAGAAGACTCGGACGTACGAGCATCTCAGGCTGTAGTCGTTTTCAACGTCGTGTCCCGGGCGCCATTGTTGTTGCTGCGTCGACACCGTGTCGTGGCATGTCCGAGTCATCGCATCCGTCGTCGCATTGTGGTACCACGTTGTGTCGTCGTCCTTCGTGTTGGCGTTGCGCGAAGTTGTCGGGTCATGTCGTGTCGTCCGAGTCATCGAGTCGTGCACGAGGACAAGGAACGGGGAGGGCGAGCGCCTCCAAGCGTGCATGCGGCGGCCATCGCACGTTCTCGACAGAACGAGAGCGCACAATGGTCGCTGCACGACGCCGAGGTATGAAGCTGGTGGGGCGAGGCGGGCAGGATGGTGGCGGGATGGTAGCGGGGCGAGGGCGGAGCAGGGTGTCGCCGTGACCTTGTGAATGTGCGCTCGCCGGTCGAGACGCGCGCTCTGGGAGCGCACCATCTGGAGACTTGAAGATTCTAATTCACGCCAACTGGGAGCTACTAGTGCCAGCATGCAGCCCGCCATTGTCCATCTCGTCGTTCGCTCCCGGGCCCGAGCGCCTCACCGTGACACGACTCATGCCCCCGCTGCTCCCTCTCTCCGTTGGAGTGTCAAGGCCGACGCCGGGCCACCTGCGCCTCTCGCGACGAGCGCGGACCTGGTCTTCCCGGTGAGTTGTGTCAGTCATTCTTCTCTCCTCTTTCGCTTTCGCCGTCGTTCGCGCTTCGATCTTGCTCTGGGCGCGTGACACGAGGCCGCGGACGTCCGGACTCACGTTAGTTGGGGTGGCGCAGGTCGATCGATCGCGATCGGGTCGGGATCTAAATCGAAAGTGTCGGCAGGGGGAGGGTTGGCCGTGGAAGCATCAGGAGGAGGGGCAGAAGGCTTCTTGCGTCCAGGTTCCTCCATCCAAGCAACTTGAATGATACGACGACGCTTGGCGGCCTGACCGGCGACATGGACCAAGGACCTGTGTCCTTCTTCTTTGTCCCCGGGACTCGGGCGTGCTAGACTTCGAAAATGGAGTCCGGCTCCTTTTGTAACCGGCTGAACATCACGGGGGCGAAATCTAGACATGATGAGTAAAAAGAGAGAGAGAGAAACAAATAAAACAAATAAAACAAATAAAACGAACATAAGATGAAGGATAGAACCTCTGAGGATGCTCCGGAGAGGCACCAATGAGGTGGTGATGTGCAGCGGATGAGGCACATGCAAGGTTCAGGAGGCACGCGAGTCCCAAACGAGGTCCAAGAGAGGCGCGAATGATACAGCGGCTGAGGCACATTCAAGGTTCAAACGAGGATGGAAGGGGCACGAAAAATATGTAATTGGCATGCGAAGCTCAAATGAGGTCCCAACGAGGCACGAGCGGGGTGCTGCTGTGATTTCAGGTGAAGTAGTCCGCGTGAGGCGGCATCTAAGAGAGGTATTTATACCAACATAGGAAATGGGTCTCTTAGATGCCTATTGCTACCGAAAATGGTCTGCCTGAGGTGAACTTGCTGGCAGAGCGCCGCGGGCGCGTATACCCTCTCCACGATCTACGCCCACTTGAGGTCGGACTCCAAGTCGGACTAGGCTATGTCTGTATTCAGTGTTCACTTGAGATCTCGAGTCCGTGCTTTTAAATACGAATCACGACACTGCGTTACAGAGCATGCACAAAGCACTGAATGATGGATAACATTTCTCCAGAGAGGTATCGCCATTAGTTGGACAGCAAAGTTACAGACATTACGGCCGCTGGTCGGACAGCAGCATACCGTACACTAGTACATCCGAAATTGTCCAAGACATACACTACCTACGGGTCCTTGGCGCGATCACGACGGGGCCGCCTCCGAATACGGCACCATCCGCGATGGACAGTGGAGAGAAGTACAGAGGCGCTAGCTCCGCGCGCGCTCTGGAAAGCAACGCGAAAGGCAGCACAATACAGACGAGAGTTCACTGGCAAGTTGTACGCGGATTCGATCGATCGATCATCCGGAGCAAGCTACAGGTCATACGGGTTCCCTGAAGTTTCTTTGGTCTTCGTTGGAGAGGATCTCGAGGGTCTTTTCCTTCGTCTCAGGGATCAACAGCGTGGAAAAGACGCCCGTCATCATGACGAACGAAAGCACGGTCAACCTACGATGCGTGAGCCAAATAAAACGAAGACGAAGGAGGACTGGCCAGACGTACACCGTGGACACTTTGACATTCACTTGCTGGGAGAGGGTGAACAGGATCAGCGCAATTACTGCACCCAGTTTGCCAAAGGCAGCGGAGATACCGTGTGCGGTGGAGCGGTAGCGAGTGGGGAAGACCTCGCCCGGAATGATAAAGGTCGTAGTGTTGGGACCACAATTTTGGAAGAAATTGGCGAGGCAGTAGAGGACCATGAATGCCGCTCCACTAGCATTTCCAGGAACGAGCTTTGAGTAATCAAAGGCTGAAGAAGGTCTTAAGCATTGTCCTACAGATATTAGGAAGATAAACATACACATGATCCAAAACAGAATGGTGAGAACAATGAACCCCATGAGCTGAAGAGGCTTTCTCCCCCAGGAATCTATGAGCAAGAAGGCCGCGCCAAACCCAGGAAGCAGACCAGCCACTGCCAAGATGGCGCTTACGGCGCAAAGAGTGTATAGATTCTGGTACGTGTCTTCCGAGTTGAAGCGGAAAACAAGATTCAGAATGGGTTCATAGTCCAGGGTGAGGAGGTAAAAAGAAACCTGTGCGAAAGTCAGCAAGTAACATAGACAATCTTAATTCATGCTTACATCGAGCGCAAACCACGAATATGCCGTGGCAAAAAGAACCTGGCCGTTCTTCAACTGGGAGAAATGGTCAACAAAATCGCTCCAGGATGCATGAGGGGCTATAACGTATTGCTCGTTGACCACCTCTTCGTCGTAGATGCCGAGCCCGTGATGCCGCATGCCGTTCCTGATGTCCCGCTCTGCTTGACCGACCCTGCGTGCTACGTCCGCCGTGAAACGAGGGCTCTCAGGGATGGTGAGACGATAGTAAACAACAAAAGCTGCGGGTATGCATCCAAGCCCGATGAGGAGGCGCCATGCAAGGTCAACTGTTTGAATTTGGCTTTCAATTCTATCTCTCAAACCGGCCATGACGATCATCCCGACGAGAGAAGCAACTGGCGAGCCGTCAATGAAAGAAAATAACATAAAACAGAGTCATAAAACGCACAGAGTTGACCCAAACCTTGAAAGGAAAAGACGGCAGTCATCAGACGACCACGGATTCGGGTAGAGGCCCACTCGGACGCGATGATAGCACTCAAAGGATAGTCACCACCTACCCCAATCCCCATCTGAATGGCTCGTGATTGATACATCTTTCGGCTTTGAGAGGATTCGGAACAAGACACTCACGATAACACGCCAGAAGATCAGTATGCCTACGATGCTCAAGTAGGGACCGGCGCCAGAAACGGCTTGTCCGAAGGTGGCAATTATCATGATGATAAGCTCGACACCATCTAGATATGCAACCCTCAGAGGAGCACGTGTGAGATGGTGCGCTTCATCACTTACACATTCGCTTACGACCAAGGATATCTGCAAGTACCCCGAACAAGAGCTGCCCGATCAAATTTCCGATTGGGGTGGCCATTTTGAGACCTGCAGATTCCCAGATGCCCAGAGGGCCGTAGACGGTGTTCAACATCTGCGCAGCCATGGTGATGGCAAATATATCATAACTAGAAAAACAGTCGCTCGAAAAGGAGTAGCATTGAAGAAGCCGCGAGAAGCTTACGCGTCCGTGAAGAAACCGATCCCTGTCACCAGACAAATCTTTCGGTGGAATCCTCTGAGAGGGCGCGAGGGGCAAGGAAGGTCGGATGAGCAGGAAGCAATGACACGAGACGACGGAAATACGTACGAGTAAGGAGCATTGTCGATCTTCGACAAGGCGATGCGTCGACGCTCATTGGGGTAGCGAACCGGATAGATGACCTCTCCATTCTGCTGCTGAGGAGCCGGTTGAAGTTGTCCCACTGGATGAAGCTCGTTGGCCTCGCCATTCTGAGGCTGAGGGGCCGGCGGGTGTTGTTCCACTGGGTGGAGCCCAATCGCTCTTGCCATTCAGCGGGGTCACTCTACAGGGCACCCGGGATAGGGAGGGGAGGGAGGGGAATGAGGGATTCAAGGAAGAATGCAAACGAGTGAGCACGGCCCATTCTTATAACCTGCAGGGCAACTGATCACGGCGGAGGGACCAGAATTGACGTTAGTACGTTACCAACGGAACTTGAAAAAAAGGCGTACCTTGGCGTTTTCGGCGTGGTATTCCAGGCCATTTCCAGTGTCCAATGGTAGAGCAATCACAGCCATAATGCCACCCCGCACGTTCGATCAACCCCGTCGTCGAGATTCGAGAAAGAATGTGGGCATATGATGTCAATTACGGCATAAGGTCGCTTCCATCAAAACAGCCCTTGAAAGCCGACCAGCGCCGTTTCTCTTCTTTGCCAAAGGATAACTTACTTAGGCAGAGTTCGGTTCAAACTGGTCCAAGGCCGCATTGTCCTTGTATCCCCCTCGCCGAGATCTGGTGCAACAATCAGGATGGGAGCCTCAACAGCCCCGGACCTGGGAGGGGAAAGAGGAACAGAATTTCTGAGATCACAACCACAGGAACGACGATGTAAACTCAGCGAGCGTCAATAGGCCCAGACCCTTTGAAAGTCTCTCTCGGCGGCCGACGCCCGCCTTGACCCTGAGGCCTTCAACTTGGGGCACGCACGTTGGACTGTCGACAAGATCCGAGTCAGCCGCCGCCAACAACTTGCATACTATCGACCGCCGGCTGGTTCACGCGGTGAAGTGCTCACCTGTCAAGCAGCAAACTCAGGCTGCTGTGTGAGCTGGCAGCGCTACTCATGAGTGTATGTCCAGGGTCGGATGCGAAGGGAAATGGTTCAAGCTACTTACTGGCATAGTAGGGCGACACTCCGATGACCAACCCACTCCGAAGGTCGAGGATTTGTTTGTCCTCCGAGCACAGGGGCGCCCTCTGATTCTCACTCACAGGTAATGGACAATGACATTGATGGTCCATCGCAACGAGCGTTATATGGATAGAGAACGTGCGGTAGGCCCTTCCTGTAATCGACTTCAATATCATCCAGGCTAGTTAGTACTTACCACCACATGAACACACTATGATGTCGTTCAGCCTCAGTCAACTCGGAATCCTGGAGACTTCATTAATATTTTTAAGGTCAATCTAACAAACAGAGCCTTGTCGCGAGGAATACAACAAGTACAACAAAAAGCTAGACAAACAACGGCCATCAAATTACAATGATAAAAAAGAAGACAAGACGACCGTGGTGGGAAAATGGGAGTGGAAACAGAATTGGAACAATACATTACTCTTATCATCGAAGACATCCAACAACAGGGAATAGAAAAGCAACAGAAGCGTACACAACTGAACGACGACAAGCTACATTCGGGTTTCTTGGGTATCTTGCAAACTCATACACGGATAAGTGGATTCAAAAGAGAGGACGGCGTGGGGGGTGACGGCGGAGGAGAAAGGTAGGTGCGAGACAATGGGAAGACTGGCAGGACGATTGTGTTGTGTGGCTTGCAATTCGAGCGAAAAATGGAACGAACGTGTCAGGGACGACTCGTTTAAGGCGATCACTGCCACGATGTTAGCTCCGGCATATCAAACATAGCAAGGACCCACTGGACAGCTTTCAGGCCCTTGAAGGTGGGCAAACCCCATGATGAGGTCGAAAGACTTGGCAGGCAACGTCTCCTCGACAAGAAAATAGAAAGCGTCAACTGGAACCCTAGCACCAGATGGTAGCCGGTCGAATGACGGTATAAGTAGCATCCACGAAAGTCTCCCCCCCTGCGCCCCTGCCAACTAACGCCATCGCCTCTCAGCAACACCACTAGCGGCGGCGTTGCACGCTTCACAGACCCGCACGCGTTGAGGAGCGCAGTGCCCAGTTTCCTTCCGCGACTTGCGGACCCAATCGAATTCGGTAGCAGACCTGTCGCCTTGTACGATTTCGTCCGCGTAGCGGACACCCGAACGACGCCCTAAATTGCGGAACATGTCGCGCAAACCATCGTAGTCTGGAAGATCGGTAAATGAGAGTGACAAGGCGTAAGTGAGTAGGAGGGTGAATTCAACAGGAAGAGTGGCCGTCATTGGAATTGTGAGGGGCAGCAAGTACAAGTCCTCCTGATGGGTTTCGTGGTGGCAAGAAGTAGACGACCGTTTGCGGTGATGGCGACGACGTGCTGGAGGAGTAGGAAGTTGCGCAGGGCGAGTTGGAGAACGGGCATGTGAACGGGATCGAGTAGGGGTGCGCGGTTGTGAACGGGCACGCGGATGACGAGGGGACGTAGCGAATGAAGGAAGAGGCCGAGATTGTTCGACCGTAGAGTGCATTTCATTATTGTTGTCAAGGTTCTCTTCTAGTTGTGCGGTATCTTCAGGGCATACTTGTTCCTCCATATTCAAGTGATCGTGGTAAACATGATCAGGTGATAATGCGGGCAGCAAGGGACCAAGGGCTTCTAATTTCGCATGGTGGATGAGATCCCAAGTCTGGGATACGGTGGGTGCGCGCATCTTCCGCCATGGGAGTGTTCCACGGAGAAAGTAGATGAGCATATAGGCCAGCGACTCGAGATCATCACGACGCGCGCATTCTGTGGCGGTGTTAGGAGTTACGTCACTTATAGAGTTGGTACGAACCAACGCCACGGTGCGCATTCAAGCTGGCAAAGAGACTTGTTCCTACGCCATGCTTGCCTTCTTGCTTGTAGGGAAGGTGTTCTCCTGTTCTGGAATCCCTGAAGCGACGCGCAAGACCAAAGTCGATGACATTGACGATAGTTGCGGTTGACGACGACGGCAGACCCATCACGAAGTTGGCAGGCTTTACATCGCGGTGTATGAATGAACGGGAATGAATGAATTCTAGACGGGATATCTAAGCAACGAGAAATGATCGCGAGTAGAGCGCGTAACCATATTAATATTACTGATATAGTGGCAAGGAAGAAAAAAAAGACGCACGAGTTGATCTGCGAGGAGCAGAACGGTCCTGAGAGAGAAATGTTTGTTGCAGACCTTGAAGAGATCCTCCAAGGAGGGTCCGAGGAGATCGATGACCATGACATTATAGTCGCCTTGTTTGCCGGAGTACATGATCCAGGGAACGCCTGGGCCACCCATGAGAGACTTGTAAACCTTGGATTCCTGGCGAAGGGGGGATGTGAGGGAACGTGGAATGGCTGGCTCGAGTTTGATAGCGACTTCTTTCCCAGCTATGGTGTGCACGCCGAGGAAAACGGAGCCTGCAAGATGGATGAGACGACAAATGCGAGGTGCACGGACCAGGTACGCACCGCAGCCACCGTTTGCGATCTCCTCCTCGAGTCTGTACTTGCCGCCGAACGTGACGTCCATCGCAACAGGCTCGTCACGGGCAGAGGACGACAAGCCACACTTTGACCTCGTCAAGGTTTTCTGGTTCGGATTATGTAATTTACCCCATTAGGTATAGCCTCGTGTACACGTGATCGCGTCGCGTCGCGAACCACGCCTATTTTAGAACTTCGACGCTGCCTGCTCTCCCTTCGACTGTTCGGGTCCTCGGTGCTGCCAGCGAAGCGTACAAGCAAAATAGAACGAAACAGGCTAGTATAGTCCAGAGTCAACCTCTTTCACTTGTGAATGTGATTAAGTAGACACAGGTTCAACGAGCCTGTCCGCAATGTGCCGCATTAGTAGTACATAGTTACTTAAAATCACCAACAAGCAAAAATCTGATGAGAGTGGGATTCGAACCCACGCCCTTTCGGACCAGATATTCTTGGTCATCTGATGACCTGATCCTTAGTCTGGCGCCTTAGACCGCTCGGCCATCTCACCGTTCTGATGATTTTGTCAGATAACATTATAGCAGGTTTTACTTTCCCAACCAGCGCCTCACAGCATCATTACCATACCTGCCCTCTATGATGTAGGCTGCAGTCACCTCCATGATCCGAATCGTATCGCAAAATTAACTTGCCCATGGTGACAGTCACTTGAAACTCAAAAAGATCGCCGGGGGCCAGACCGTTTCACTTATCTCCTTGCAGAGAATCGCGGTGCGCAGGTTCTTTCCAACGGCCGCGATATGACGATCTCGAACGCCACTTTCAGAATTCTGGAATTCATGGAAACCTACATACCCCCATGAGGAGTGCCGATGATCTCCTCCCGAGCGCAGCCCTAGCGAGCCGCGCGCACACGCATCCCCGCACTTGACGACGAACCGCGCCTTGCTATGCTCACACAGCAATTGGCTTTTGGAATGCTCATTTGGATGGACTCAGTGCTGGGGCACTGTATTCCGCACCAGATTTTAGGCGGCTGCGCGGGCTGTCCGCTGACTCGGCGATGAGTCATTGCGATGATGACGGCCGAAAGGTGAGCGGACCTGAGGGACTCGTCGTTACTAATAGTAAACTACTTCAATCAAGCAACGAGTCAAGCATGACACGGTGTCGGGTGACAGTGGAACACACGGGATTACATTGTTTCGTTCGTATTAATTAGCCTCTGCTACATCGAATAGTGAAATAAAACAGTTCTGCTTCCTGGACATCCGACCAGCTTTTCACTACGCACTAGGTTCTTTCTTGACTCTTTAGAAACTGCATCTCCGCCACCGCTTCCCTACGGAATGCCTCGTAGTCCCATGCCAACGAGTCCTTCTCGCCGTTTATGACCCATCCCAGTGCCCCCGTGGTCAACCAAGCAACGCGCAGAAAGAGGCTCCCGTCCAGATACGCGTACTCAGGATTCACCTCTACCTCGTCCTTGGACAGCGAGTCGAGGACGAACCTCGCCTCGCGCTGCCCATACAGCACATTGAAGTGCGCCAGCGCCCGTTGTGCTTTGCAGAGATGGTCGTTGGGGTGCGCGATCGCATTGGTAAGGATGGCGTACCACGGGTTCGGAGTTGTAGCATAAGGCGTCGGAGAGGGGAGCACACTGGCGCCTGCGGTTGGCTCAGAGCCCAGGAGGGTGTCGAAGTACTTGGACGACGGGGCATTGGGGAGGGAAGGAAGAGGCTGAGACATGAACGCTTTGAGGGGGAAGCCCGGACGACCGCGGAAGAGCCACCAGGTGATGCTCGCTAAAAAGTGCGCACGGAGGAGTTTCGTTTGCGATGCGCGTGACAAGTACGCGCAGAGAGTCGGAACGAACAAGACCGATGTCAGGATGTGCGCGCTGAACGTAACGATCAGAATATGCGAGGACATCCATGTCAACTGCACGTACGTGAAGAAGTCGGCGCGATACTCGGCTTCGTTTCCGTCCCAGCTTCCGACGCCATACATAATCGTCGCAACCCAGATAAGCTCCTCGAGACGTGCCTCCATGTCTTCCTGGCTTTCAATGTGGCAGTCCCACAACTCGGCATATTGATTGATCAATTCGCCATGGGTGCGGAGCATCATACCGCACTCGTGCTTTTCGAGGATTCTGGATTCAAAACGATCGTCGCGAAGCATGAGAGTCAATATGTTCAACGCCCTGAGGCGCGAACCTGGCTTCGGCATCCACTCCGGTGCTGTTCCGCGTACTGTGAGAGACAAGAGACGAAGAACAGTGGGGACAACTTACCCCGAATCTCCGCATCAGTTATAGGAGTGGTGCGCGTCGGCGTGAAGAGTAGACGCGTGATGAGGGTAGTCAGGCTAGCAGGGTGCACCGCCGTCCATGCGAGACCTTTAAATCGAATGAGCTATGAGCAGTGATGACCCGGGGCACAAGGTACCTTCCGCGATGAGACCCATCAAGCCAAACTCGGCCCCATAACCGACGTGAATGATCGGGTGGATGAGAATTTCGAGAAATCGATTGAGCATCTCGGGTTGTTGGGCACCCTCTTTTGGAGTACGGACATTATAGTGTGACGAGAAGACGTATTTCTCTAGAATGGAAGAGATGGTAGCACTGGGCTCGAGGACAACGCGGCGGAAGTACTCAAGATAGGCGTTGTAATATCTGAACAGCCAATGTTAACAGGGAAGAAAGGATGTGCATACTTCGTGCTCACTGGTCGTTTCCTAGATAATCTGTAAAATTGTCGTCCGTGATCGTGACCGCGCCGGGCGCGACAAACGCATCACGCATGTGGCCGAGGTGGCTGTTTTCGTATGCAGCGACGATTGCGGGACCAGGGGCACCGAGTGCATAGATGGCGAGCAAGTGGTGGGCGGAGTGGCTGAGTGCATGAGCGACCGATCAATCAATCATCCGCGAAACGAGGGAACAAGACATAAGTACTTGTGGAAGCTGAATTCGTTGAAAAAGATATGGCTCTGCTCGTGGTTGTGCTTGAGCGCTGCGAGCAGGGCAGCCGTGGCCTCTGGCCCCGAGTTGGGCACACGGCCAGGGGCGAGGACAGAAGGCGGGGGCTTGACGCCTGAAAAAAGGCGGGAGAGTACCTCTTGCGAGGACGAAGTCGCAGGGATCATCACCTCTGGTGGTGCGGAGGAGGTCATGGCAGCTCGGATGTCGAGCAAAAATGGGCCAATGATTAGTTACCACAATTTATAGAGCAGTCATAATGTGGTCAAGGCGGTGAGCATGAATTGATGTCCTGACAGATCGGCGCCGGGAGTCACTTTCAAATCACACTTTAGTCACATCCGCATGGTCCGCACAAGCATCTTGCCTTGTAAGCGTAGTGTTACGCGGCCTGCCGGCAACTGATAAGACTCCACAGCCTGGCATCGAGGACGGGGAACTTTCTGAGGGTGTCCCAGGCTGGCAGGCTGAATTGGCCAAACTGGTTTGGGGGAAAGTTTGGCATGCGGGATCAGCCGGCGGCAACTACCATTCTTGGACAGCGCACGCCTTGCCATCCCGCCGTTTGCCCGCCGCGCTCAATGACTTGGAACTCGGGGAGGCCGACTGCATCGGCAGACACCTTGCTTGATTTTTATTTATAAGTGTGTCACACACATGATAGGAAACTCAAACATTATAATGTGATTCAAGAAGTTGCTGTAAGTAAAGTACCAAAATGCACTGGCAAGCACCATTGATTGATATGAGAAGGTCAAATTATTTAATGCTATAAATACTAGATAGCTGAAGAAGATGAATAGCTGAAGAAGACAAAGACTTGGAAAGTCAAGTAGAAAGATCTAATTTATGATGGTATACTGCCACAGCATATGTGGAAAATAACTCCAAAGTTCCTAAGCATGAATCCTCTTGGCTGGAGACTTGCTTCAAGTTGGGTCAACATAGAGGTTCATGTGGTGTCGCTTCTTCGCCCTGGACACAGCCACAGTGCATGGCACAGCAAGCACGCGGATCATAACAATATCAGCAGTGTAAACATCACTTCCAACTGTACCCAAGCCTCTGGTGCCGGGCGGCAATGGACCAATGATTCAAGTTGAAGTAGAGCTCAACTAAGGCTCCTTCAAGATGAGCACAATAGGCATCAGGCCTGATCAGGTTCCTACCTATGTCATAGGCAGGAACTGGAACTTCTAACATGGTGAGTTTCCTGGATGGCTGCAAGAGCTTAGAGCACTGGGCCGGGCTGGCTGCTGTATCATTTGAAGTGGGCCAGTTCTCGATGGTGAAGATGGCATCTAGTAGACAGAACTTTCATTATGTAGTCCATATGACAATGCAAGTTGCACGAACTTTTTTTTTGGTTCTGGTCATCCGACTCTGCCGAGTTGTCTGGTTGGTCCTTTGCATCACCAGCACCATTACTCTCATGAGTCTCATCTGAGTCGGCACTGGCACCCCCACCTTCGACTTCATCATCATGACCCTTAGCCTGAAGCCTGAAGGCAAAAGAATCAGCACCATCATGCCAAATTAGTATTGAAACGAGCATCTGAAAAAAAATTGCTGGTAGTAACCCAGTTATTATGTAGACTACAGAGCACTTCATGACTCATAGACATCATGAACATAAGCCCTCTATGTAGCACTACATAGTAAGTTCAAGGACCATATAGATGGTGTCATGCCACTTCAGGTGACCCATCCCAGCATGCTATTAGCCTCTACTTTTTCTATGAAAAGTAGAGGCTAATAGCATGTTTTATTAGGGTCATTCCCACAGCATTTATGTGCTTGTTGGGAAATGAATTTTAGCCTATTTGGAAGCATTAGGTAAGCTGCCACCAAGTCAGTGGGATTCCCACACAGGCCAAAATTGAAGAAATATATAAAATCTTTGTTTATGTTTGTTAGACATATTCCACAAAACTTTTTTTGAGTAATTGTCTAGTTTTTTTTCGAAATTCTATGATGAATAAGCTAACATTATTTTTCCCCACACTATGAGTGTATGTGTCCAAAATTATCTCCCCATTATCTCTGCATAAATACACCATCAAATTATACATATAAAATCTCAAGACTTTTAAATGCAGCAGGGGCTACAGAATAAATTCCCTGTGATCATCCCACCACCTGTCCCTGTAAATATGAAATATTGTAACTGGAGGTTTTACTGTTATGCAAAGCTCAATGCAATCATGATGCATCACTTATTGTAGATTTTCTCCTCATGTATGTAAGCAATAAAAATGTTCATTGACATAAAACATAGCCCAATACAGTACATGTTTTCTGCGACGATTTTTTACGATTACATAAGCACTCTCAGCATAACACCCACAACATATCCATTTTTGGGCAATTGATACAGCACATATCCCCCTTTGATTTTTCACCAACCACACATTCCCCTGGTATCTAAATGTATTATATTTGTTTGCTATAGTATTATATATATATATATATATATAACACTTTATTACCGCTTCAATTGTAATATTTAATGGCTATTTTAGTAAATATATAGAAATGGACAAAAACACAAAATGTAATCGCAAAACTTACTGGGTAGGTCTATGGCTTGGGAAAAATTGATTCCCAGGTAGCTACTATGTATGTAAATGCTGGAATAAAAGAGTTTACCATGGTGAGGTGTCCTTGTGTCAGTAGGTGTATGTTGTCTCCTATCCTTGAGTTCCAGAAAAGTGGTTCACATTTTTGAATGGCCAAGTAAATATGTTATGAAATTTGATGGAGGAATATTATATATATATATCTACATGATAAAAACAGCATGGAGTCAATGGAACTTGTCCTGGAATACAGGAATAGATATACACTTCTACCCCTGAATTCCAGAAAAGCAGTTTGCATTTTGAATGGCCAGGTAAATATGTTATGAAATTTGATGGAGGGGTATCTTATATATATATATACATGATATAGACAGCGTGAGGCAATGGAACTTGTTACAGCTGGCCCGGATAGGGTCGGATGTAGACTTGGATGCGAAGGCTAAGACTGGGGATGAGCCGAGCAGACTTAACACCTGGCGAGACTTAGGTACTAGGGGTTCTTTTGAGGAGGAACTCACGAAGAGTCACGTCACTCAAAGACTAAGACAGAGGGACACACCCGAGAGGGCAGAGACTTGAAGAGACTGAGAGGCGAAGGGACTCAAGGGTTGGCTGAGGACAAGGTGTATTCCAAGTAGCTCTAGCTTAGGGTTACAGAGTAGCAAGACAGTCTTTAAATACTAAAGAGATGTAACACGATGGAATCATGAAGAAGGGACGCGTCATCCGCAGTATGGAGGATAAGAAGCTGCGGAGGATCAGTGATACATGAGCAAGAGATATGACTGATGCTGATGAAGCATGAGTCAGAGAAACGGG
>JBBPOJ010000686.1:0-22009 GCA_038091395.1 Leccinum rimulosum
CCCGCGAGAGCGTTGAGGGCAATCAGGTTGCCATTGATCTCTGACGCAGGTGGGGAACCGACATGGGTCATCCTAAATGTAAATTCAGTTCAGTTTTCGAGTCAACTAGATAATTTTACATACGTATGGTCTGCGATTTCATTTCCTGCAACATACCAGTCCGTGACGAGGGTATAGTTAGTGTAGTTGAGCGAAGTGAAATAGGTCATTTTCAGCGGGCACCCATTGGGATTCTGGCGATGTGCAAGGAACTGATTGACAGCATCGAGGGTGTAGGACTGGACCGCGTCATCTGCACTAAACACAACAAATTGTGGAACCTCCGACTTGTAGCGCGTCATAGAGTGAACACCATAACAGCGTGAAGACCAACGTACAGGACTGAGACCACCCGGAGGACTTGTGCTCGCGCAATTGCACTTGGGAAGCTGGCAGCTGTCGGGATCGCAAGAGTAACTGTTAACAGAAGGGCTGGTTGTCGGAGCACGTATTGCGCCATCCTGAGCAAAAACGAGCGTTTGGAGCCCAAGCAGGACCGAAAGAAGGACAATGCTATGCATCTGGCCAAAGAACGAAGGGTGGAGGGGGCAAGCGCCGACGAAGAAGTGAGCTCAATAAAATAAAAGGAAAGGAAAGCCTTGCCGCAGACAATTACGACAGCGGACAAAGTGCATCCTCCAAAGAAAATCGGTTAAAACGGTTAGCGGAAACGAGATGACAAATAATTATATCAACCGAGTCCTTGAGGTGGTTGTATGAAACGGATACTTACTTTGTTTTCCTCCTTCGAGTTTTCCAGAGTACAAGACTCGGGCGGATAGGAACGGCAGTCAGAGAACTAATGCCTTCGAAGCTGGACACTTTACCTCGGCATTAACACCACAAACACGTTTTCGAGCACTGGGACCTTTACCATCCGAGTTGGCGCGGAAGTCCAGACAACTAAGTGTCTTTGTTTGATTGTCAAGTCTGTCTCTGGCAGTTTGGGAGCCAACCACCGACTTGGTCGCCAAGGTGCTCCGAATATTCCACTGATCATGAAGCAGACTAGCAGCTGTTGATTCGTCCGATTCTGAATGGCTTTGTGAGTTGCTTCCTATCTTGGTTAGACTAGTAGCACACGTGACTTCTCGAAGTCTAAAAGGCGCCGAAGAAAAATCCAACTTGATCAACGCACTCATGTCAAATTACAGACCACACCTGTCGTCAGTGAACGATTCACCGTGGTTTGTGCCAAAGCAGCGCGGAGAACAAAGTATCTTTTGGCACGTCTTAGTGCTATGCCATCTTTGCGTTTTTTTTCTGTGTAGAGATGGCAGGCCGGTGGTCCCTACATTCACCCTGTGGTTGTCGTACGTCATTACTTCTGCCTTTCTGAAATTCAAGTAGTCCTCGTTATTTGGTGATTAGTAACTGTTTTCAACATGATGTCATGATACAGTGACCTCCTAACTTTTACGCTCATCACCAACCATTCAACCGCACGCTGTCAGAAAGACATGACGAAACCACATTCAGGCGGTGCCATGATGTCCAAGGTGGGCAACCCCCAAATATACGAGGATCATGAGCAGCGGTATGCCTCTTGCTCTCCACCCAAGTTAGAGAGCTTCAAAACACTCATCGCGACCCTCACCTCTTCGCCCTTGTGCCAGACCTCCCACAGGAAAAACGGACCACAATCCACCCAAGAAACACGTCCCTGATCAATGGCACATTGATATCGGCCAGCTGTATGTCTACCGTCTCGTCATCGTTGATATGTCCGACGACTGACTCCTCTTGTAATCTCATTCAACCGCAGGGGTGAGCGTGAGATTGGGGAGAGGATGGCGGAAGCACATCAGCATTCCCTGGATATTGCCCACGGACAGGGAGCGATGAGTCCGCCAGGTGCAGACCCCAAGGTGGATCCTTTGGGACCAGCGACGTTTCATGGCAACGAGCCGTCAAAGGGTGCAAAGATCGACGCGGAGATCATGGCTGAGGAGCACGAGGAGTTGAAGCGGAAGGGCAAGGCGTAAACCGGTTAGTACGCTGTTCCTGGCATATATGGACCTCCGACTAAGTTTTGATGAGAATGAGGAGTAATGACTCTTTGTACTGTAGTGCATTCAGCACGTGTATAACTGCATCCACGGGATGATCCCTACTTGCCTTTTGATCAATCAGAGTGAACATGCCCACATCCGCATTCTCAGCGGTCTCCCTCAGATCTTTTATCTCGCAGCAGAGATTGAATTTTGTCCTTAAATGCCCCTCGTACTACACAAGACGAATTGACCGAGTGATTCCCTACCATCTTACACGAAACCCTACATGACTCGAACCCATCAGGCGGCTGCTGTTCTCCAATCGGAAAACACTCGGGTCTACGTCTGTCCGCAGATTGCAATTAGGACGTGAAATAATTCCAAGGTAATTACTCTGAGAACATCGTGACCCCAACAGCGACGCTCAGCGCGCATACATCGTGGGTTCCCCATCTATGCTTCCCACGAATCGACGAGAGTCATATCCACCGTTCAGCGAGCCCTTGGCTCGCGAGGGACCAGCATCTGCGATGTGTTGATATCCGTACTCGTATCCCCCAGAAGGTCCGGCTCGCGAGGGTGATGTATGATGTTCTGGATGGTGCGAAGAGGTCCGCTTGGACCGTCCACCCACAAGTGGGGGACGACGAGGCGGTGTAGTGAATGGATCAGTTGCCGCGCCGAGAGGATCATACGAGATAGAAGCGGATTTCTTATAAAACTCCTCTTCCAGCTGAGACGGGAACATCTTTGTCTGCGCTCGATGATCGAGGGAATTGAATGTCTGGAGGACACCCTGTTGGGCGACGATCGAGTTGTCGATGGCCGGATGGGCGTAGTAGGGATAGACTCTTTGGTTCTCGTCTGCTGCGAACGCGGACGTCGATTGTTGGAAGAACAGTGGAAACAGAGCAGTGGGCTTACCCTTGTTCTCTGGCTTGTAGTTGAACGGGAACTGGCGCATCTTGCGGACGGCTTGGATGGCCCAGCAGAAGAACCCAATGGTGGAGATGCTGAATGCTGCGACGACACCTCGGGAGTCAGGTATGGGGATAGGGAGCGGGTAGATGTGAGACATACCCAAGATCGCAATCAGGTCTCCAACGCACACGTTGGAGTGGAGCGAGAATGGCCTGCACTCTTGAGGTATCGTGGCGTTGGAAGCCCGAGCAACGAGAACACTGGGTAGAATCATCTTGATTACTCGGTTGATGCTCGGGCTAGGGAGAAAGTCGAATATACAGGAAATTTTGAAGGTAAAGCATTACTAGAGGCTGTCAAAGCCCCTGAAGATTTAAGATTGGGCCAGTGATGTGGGGCTCGCCGAGGGAGACAGCTGTGGTGCGGTACCAGTCTGACAGGCCAGATTGAAGATGCATTCGAAGACCGAAGAAGGATATCTCTTTCGAGGAGGGAATAGCATATTAGTTCAGACGAGCTCGAGCGCGTCTATACGACCCTAACTATCCGATTAATCAGTGCCTGGTCAGGAATTGTCCGTGGAGGAGGCAGCAATAGCATGCTTATGCTTTGAGCGCATGATCCTACGTACCCAACTTCGGGTTCGAGGAATTTTTTACCGCCAGCCATAAAATGCATTCGAGTCATCGCGGGCGTACCTAATACTGTTCGCAAGAGAGCCCGAGTAGGCTCGAAGACAATGCTACATGCACATTAACCGACGAAGATGGCGTCGGGAGGCTTATAAGAAAGTACTGGGATCACTGTGCCGGGTAGTAGTAGCCGGAGGGTGCTAGTCAGGGGTGGCAGGGGTCCATACGGATGTTGCCGGGTTAGGTTTAGTAGCGTCCATAGAGCGCCTTGTGCGCGAGGGCCATTCCCTCAGTTCCTCTCCTGCCTGGCACATCACCTGCATTTTGATGGAAATTCTTCACCCAATGTAGTGGGCAGTGCTTAATTTCCTCTTTGGAAAATCTAGGCTTACCTTTCCCATAGATTTGCGATCTCCAGTCATTGCTCGCTCACTTTGGCCTCTGAAGGCCCATCAGCATGACCATATGATCATGGTGAGTGGCTAACGTTCCCGGGCCTATCAATCATCCGGCGTATTCCGAACCCGCCAGAGTCTCGAGATGGCGCCTTTTTTTGGATGGATCCTTCATACCCTTTTTTCGCTAGACTCGGATGGGCCATACAATTGCAGCTCACGAATGGCCTGGGACAAGCGACAGGGAGAGAGGACCGTGACGGAAGGACCTCAGAGCTTTTATAATAACTTACCCAGGTTCCAACTGTCAATAATGTTCACTGGAACGGTGGAACCAGTGCTTCCTCTCTTATGTATACGGTCGTCTGCCGCTTGCCGCCATCGGCTTTTTTTTCAAGTTTACTAACCATGTTCTCGGAAAGCAATGCATACAGCCAAATCTCCTTTCATTTCCGGTGACGTTGGAACTTTCCAAACGTCGGTTATATTTTTCGCAGCCTCACAGCTCGCCGTGCCGGTTTTGGCAGCTCCCGGTACCGCGCCTACAACCTGGAGCTCCGAGTCCAATTTTTCTACAATCATTGATCGGCGAAGCACATGGAGTTCTCATCATCATCATTTCTATTTCTTGCAAGATGAGATCAAGTCATGGTGTACTTCATGGACAAAGATCTCGCAGAGCCACGTGCGGACCTGACCCTTGTCGACGAGCACGATCGGATGGTTATTCTGTCCCGAAACGAGACACGTTCCTTACGTTCTTACAGGGACTGAATTTCTCGAGAATCATTTCCAGAGAGTAATTTTACGGCAAGGCATGGTATCCACTGGCTCACGCTTGGCAGGTTGCAATGAGACGATATCGAGAAGAAGGCAGTTCACATCAAACTGGTATCAAACTTTCTCAGCTTCTCGTCCTCGAAACTACTTATTATAACGACATATGGGCATACGATCTTGTGAATCTTTCTTTCCTCTTCCTACCCATTCGTGCGAGCTGGTCTTTCATTTTCCCATGTCTGGTACAGTCGCGGTGGACGTTAATACGTTTTGTGGCCCAGTCGCGCTGGGGGGGTTATTCGCTTTTGGGTAAGGATGCTGACCTTTCAACTCGACGCGCCATCCAGTATTGATCACATCCACATTTTGACAGTCTTTCAGGATGTGTTACCATGCAGTTTATAGTGTACTGGCAATATTACCCAGAGCTTGAACAATGGACGACAACGGCCATCGTGAGTCAGGTATCATGAATTTCCCCTGTTACAATTTTGAAGTGTTTTGGTTCACTAGGTGGTGGCAATATGGTACGTTTTGGAGCCGGTGAGATCTCTACAGGCATCATAGACTTGATGGATTGTTAGGCTCTTTGACTTGTGTCATTCCGCACTCGTCGCTGTTTCTGTCTGGCATTCGGTGATCCTCCCCTACGGCAACTTGGATTTGGTAGACGTTATTCCTTGGTAAGCAATTGTGACCCGTATGTTTTACTTGGTTGGCGACTGATGGAAGTATGTGCACAGGAGCATGGGGGTGCGTTTTAATACCGAGATGCATTCAAGTTGTAACGATAGTTGACGAGGCAAATATAGCCGACGGTCGCATTGACAGTGCGCCAGTGTCCTGCACTCATCCCAGACAGGTATTCTAATGTGTGGTTTTAGGCATTGACGACTTTCCTAGTTCAAAAGTGAGCCCTCTCTAGCCACCGGGCATCCTTTTTTGACGATCATCATGGCTAGCTTTTTTGCCTATCGGATATATAGATGTTAGTATGCGACGCCCGCCGTACGTGTCAATTATTGACACCCTTTTTTCTTGCTTAGTGCAAGGAAATAAACTAGCAGTTGCGGGCCCGGTGGTAGGCATCACAGTCAGAAACCCGTCATTTCCTGACCCTGACTAAGTTGTCAACATAGGTTGTTATCGTGATTGTGCGGCTAGGTACGTCCTATTCTGATTATCGCTACACGATTCTAATATCTTGCTATCCATAGTCGCTGCAAGTGGTGAGGACCTTCATGCTGTTTCTTAGTCCGATGTTTAATATTTCTCGCAGTAACAATGGCAGAAATGTAAGCTTGATCAGTGCAGGACATGGGTCATACTCTCCAATCCCCTTTCAGGATCACATTGGGAAGGTACAGCCTGTTCGGACACCCTTATCCATCGGTTTGCTGCTTTTTTTATGCTGGCGATGTCCATCGTTAATCGTGCGCCAGTGGATCTTCACCTTGGGATTGTCTCTCTCTGCCCTCGCCGATGTCATTATTACGACATTCCTTTGCCACTCTCTGGGATCAACCCGGAGCCATTCGCTATTTCCAAGGTTTGTCAAGAATACTTAAACTGTCCACATGATATGCTCATGATGCTCATGAAGTACGAATCGCATTGTCGATACCCTGATGTTGTGGACGATAGAAAGTGGGTCGGCTACGTGGTGAGTTAGTCGTCGGGTGTTTGCACTTCTTGCAACTAAATAACATGATGTCAGTTTTGGTGCAGTTGTAACGCTCATCTGCGTATGTAGTCCGTTGTCTCGTTGTTACGTGTAACCATAACACACTGATTTTTCTGACGATCATTCTCACCCCTAGTGGCTTGTGATGCCAAACAATCGAATATTCCTTGGTCTATATTTTGCCGTTGCGAAACGTGCGTTGACCCGTCCCACCTTGACACATTATATCCATTCACGGGCTTGACTCGTACAGTCTACGCTAACTCCCTCCTTGCAACGTGCGTGGCCCCATTCTCAACCCAACGAGATTCGATATTCAGTCGCTTCTTTCTGCTAGTTTGAACGCACGGGTCAAGATACGCAAGTCTTGGAATCGATATTCTCATCGTTTACGGCCCATCGCGTTGGTACCTGACATCGCGTTTGCAGACAGAGATGATGAAACTGGACCTTTGAGTCCGCAGAGCCCACGGCGACGTTCAGTACGTGCTCTCCGTCGCGTAGGATGGAGCTGTAAGATGGGTTGCTGATAATTTTCTATCTCGGTCGTTGTTTTTGTCATTTCCGTTCCTCCATTTGCCTCTCTCCTTACTTGTGCACTCCGCCCTGGCACCCGTCGTTTCTCTAGACTCAGACGCAAGTACATGTCGAACACCTTTCTCCGCAATCTGCCAATTTAAAGCGCGGGAACTCGGTGTGTCCTACTGTCTAATTTACACCCCCTCGCTCTTTTTATTTTATTCTTCTTTTCTACCAGATTATCGAAGTGCGCGTATCGCAAACAGTCGAGGAAATGTACGACGGTGATGACGACGCAGACGTGACGGGGATTGCCGCAAACAGCGGAAGCGAAGAAGAAAAAAAGTAGACGACATGAACTCGGATTGGACGAGTTTCGTGTCTTTGTCTGTGTTACGACTGGAGGTACCCCGGTCTTTCTTTTGCTTTATTTCACAGACATTTACGGACATCTGGACGCTCTTATTTCGTTCTCGTTCTTTCTGATTTTCTGATTTTATTGTCGCGCCTTACTTTGACCGACCTCGAACAGACTCTCCCTCTCCCACTCCTTACCCTCCACCCCAGTCCTTATGATCTATAGTGCGCCGAACCGGACGCTTTTCGTTGTATTATCTGTGATATTTTATTTAAGACATGATGTCATATAGACCAGTATACAAAAAAATGAAACGTGATGTACATAGAAAGGAACGTATCCAATTTCCCCAATGTATTGAAGACGAAGTATAACCTGCTTCGTGTGGGATGCATCAACGCGTGAAGATCATGGATTGATCTCCAGCAAGGATACCGAACCTTCGGGGTAGCATTCACCGGCTCCCCTTCCGTGACTCGATCTAGACACTGTCTATAGTACATGAGATCCTCAGATCCCTGCATACAAGGCACACGAAAAAGGTCAGTGCACGGGTGTGGCATATCTTCTCGTATGATGCGCCCATGTGCTTGCCGTATGGTGCCAACGCGCCAAATTCACACCGTCGACTCGGAGCCATCGGGAATGCGTCCAATGAACACCATCACCGACGACGCCATCGCATCGGGAAAGCTGAAACAAGAAGAACAAATAAAAAAGGAGAAAATCTGAGGGGGGAACGTGCTGATGAACGTAATGGCCCATGTGACAACCCCGGGCCGGTAGTATCTGGCGGCCGAGTGAAGTAAGAGAGGCGCATGGGACGGGAAGTAATAGATGATCTGAACTTCCAAAGGGGCTGTTCGTCGGACAAATCCTGCTCGTTGTCTGGTAGACTGGTAGGAACGCGCCATCGTCATTGCATCAATGACGTTATGGGACGTACATCGAACCCAAGAGCTTGGGCCGAAGCGGTCAGCGAAAATGATACGGCAGATGATATATGATACGTGACTCGGAGTCCTCATGGTGGCCCGGGTACGAGATTTTATAGGGAATCCTCTAGCAGTAAACGTTCAATCGGCATGTCATTAGGGGGATTTGCTCAAGCCAACCTTTTCCTATTCACTCTTCAAGCTTCATCGATCATCATACTCTTCATCTTCTTCGTCCTCTTCCCGAGCGGCTTTAGCTGCCTTCTCTTTTCCTAACTCTGCGCTCCCGACAGCATCTCGCCACGCCGTCAACTCCTCCCCAACCTTGTCCTTCGCAGTTGCGATCGCTTTGCGGAGCGCCTCATAGTATTCTGGGTTGTTAGATGCCACATTCCCATTCACTATTGAAAAGGCATGTTCACTGTTCGGTGCGAGCGAGGATGGAGGATTGGTTCCGTGTGGAAAGGACAATGCATAAGATATCGTTAACATCGTCTGGCCAGACATGGTGGTCTGGAGTCAAGTGTGCGAGTATCTTATCTTATCTCATCGGAGGTGAAACTCCGCCGTGGCCATGTTGCACGTAACAGAAAATACGAAGCGCACGTTGACCATGAGTCCGGTCGCCACCGCGCTCGATCGAATCACTCAAGGACGGCCGTGACTATATCAGGTCCCGACCCTTATCTCAAGAATTCACCAAATCTGTTGCTATACCACTTGGCAAAGCGGATGTGACTGTCGAGTGGTCCTCGCATGATGCGCCATGCAAGCACGCATACTTGCTGGTGTCGTTCGCCCAAGAGTCGTCGGGGTAACTGTTGAATTCAACACAGAGAGCAACGTGATAAGCTTGGCTACTCTCAAGCGGACGATTGTGGTCGTGCTTCAAGACGTCGCAGCACTACTAGGACGAAGAGTAGGAAGAAGAACTAGGGGAAGTAAAGGAAAAAATCATCGATAAAGGAAGCTTACTTTGCAGCGTTCTCGTCGCACCTCAAAATCCTGTCAAGGGCAAAACGACAAGGCAGGTACAGGCGATTGTATCGGGTACCGGTTGTCTCGAAGTCAACTTCACAAAAGAGGGTTTGTGGAAGACAGTCACTGCGGCGATTGCAGCGCCATGTCTATCGTCCGTCATGTGAACATAACGTTTCTCTTCGATGATCGTGCTATAGACAGACAACGCTAGAGTCATTCCCTTCCTGTTTAGCCACCCGTAAGCAGGCCCTTAGAGCCTGAGGAAGCCAATCGTTCTTACTATTCTAAGGGTGCCAGTCCTACGTTCGCGTAGACTTGTCAGGCAGATTTCATGAGATGAAACATTTTGCAATTGACTCACCTCTGGATTCTTCCCGATCCACCGACCTAGAAGCTCTTTACATTCTGGGTCGTCCAAGACGATGACCTCAACACCATTTTCCTTGAGCAGCTCTTCGTCGCCTACTGTCGTAGTATTTTCCCCGATCACGACACGGGGTATCTTGTAGAGTAAGATGGCGCCTGTGCACATGCTACAGGGACTATTGAAACCAGAAGTAGGATGTGAAATGTAAGATCCTGGGCAATTCCTCGAAGACGACATACACGCTTTCTACGCACCTCAGGGTCGTGTACTGTGGCCAGTCCATCCCGCAGCGTCAGTCAGTTTCAAGTTCAACTTCGGATGAAGGACAAACCCCCGGCTGCGAGGTTGGATGGGACAACGACCTACCAATGTCGAGTGTTTGTAGACGGCTGCGCGCAACCTACCCGCGTCTTCGAGGGCGGCTGTCTCAGCGTGCAGCGTGGGCGACGACTTTTGAGCCCACTGATTGTGCGCAGATCCCAGGACGGCTGCGTCGGCTGCGTCGGGCGAGGTGCCATGGTAGACGAGGGCTGCGCCGATAGGAACGCCGCCTTCGCGATAGCCTTTTCGGGCTTTGGCAAGCGCGGTTGCGAAGCCAAGGTCGTCGTTTTTTGCGGGGAGTGAAGGCATAACCAGCGGCTCGTGAGATCTTGAGAGCTTATCGGATTTCTCATGAGTTCTTATCTTGCCAAGATTCGTCCTCAGACTTGAATGAATGGGACCGCCGGGAACCACCCAATCGACCGCCGACCTCGGAGCATTCGATCATTGTCAATGTTGCAAGAGGTCATTTCGACCCATTCTCCTTGTTGGCCGGGCACACCTCACCTCTACATGACATGACCAAAAAGACCCGACCGGCCCGCATCTGCAACTCCGACGCGGGAGTGAAAAGCGTGTTCTCTGTCCTTTGGCTCTTTTTCTTGTCCTCACAAACACACATCGCGATGATCGCGGTGCTCCTTGTCCAATAACAACGCAGGCTCTTGGACTCTTTACTTGATGAGCCTGCGTTGTTAGCATACGACGGACTCACTCATTCTGCTGTTTTTAGGCACTACGCTCATAGATTTTACTTGCAATTTTTTTCCTGCATCCTGCAACGGCGCTGAATCAACCATCGCATAGACTATAGAATCTTCCCGTCTTAGACGACTCAACTAGAAGCACTAGACAGACTTCCGGCTTGCAAACGATACCACGAAACGATACCACACCCGGTAACCTATTACCCACTATAAAATACACAGATGGCGTACCCTCTCTCGCCCACTTCTGTTCTCCCGGCGTTTGTTTCCTTCCATTTCTGCGACGCGGCGCGCGTCGGCGAAGCGCTTCGCGCCCTCCAAGACATATATTTCCCCCATGCAATGACATCGACGACGATAATGACGGGCGCCGTACCGGTGCTGAAGCAGTCGCTATCAGCGGCTGTTCCGACTTTCCGACACAAGCGAAAGGCATGCCATGTCCACCACGACGGTGTGCCCGATTCCGGGTATGCCTCTGCCGAGGAAGATGATCAGGATGATCAGGAAGACGAAGATAAAGGAGACGAGGAAATGAAGGAGGAACTGGATAGACTACGTTCCGACACGTTCGAGCGTGGCTACGCGATAAAATGGCTGACTGGAATGGTGAAACGGGGCGACGCCTGGGTTGATGCAGCTAGCTCTTCGACGACCGTCGACGTGCCGACGCGCTCGTCCGAGGAGCAGGCAGCAAGGGCAGCGCGTCTCGAAGATGCGTCGAGACTCCTTTCGCGCTTTGCAGGCGACGACGCAACTGGGCAAGCGTTGACGCGGACGTTCGTCTTCCCGTTCCATGCGCCGCTGGTGTCATCCTTCTCGTGTCGTCATTGCCGTTGTCCTCGTCCTTTAGATGATGCGCCGTCGACTGTACCAACAGCAGCGCCCCTGCCGCCGATCGTGCTCGAATTGAATGACGCACCCGTGGACGAGACCGACCATACAGCCGTCGGGCTCCAGAGCTGGGGAAGTGCAATCGTGTTCGCCGAACGCATGTGCAGGGATCCCGATCGGTACCTGGCGTTGGAGACGTGTCCTTGCACTTGCCCCTGCACGATCGAGTCGGAGAACGTCAGCGAGCGCAGGGACACACTGGTGATCACGAAGGCGAAGATAACGGCACGTCGACGGAGGTTGCTCGAGCTTGGAGCTGGAACGGGTCTACTTAGTATCACGGCTGCGGAGATCCTGTCTCGGATGAACGCGCGAGTGGACATCCAGGCGACGGATTTTCACTTGGGCGTGTTGGAGAACCTTGCTCGGAACGTGCAGCACAATCGGGTGGGCGTGTCTGTCAAGAAGCTCGATTGGTGTGCGGTAGCATCTACCGAGATCCCGGGTGTCGATGTGGACGAAGACGAGGGCGAGGGCGATGATGGTCTGGGGATGTATGACGTCGTGCTTGCGGCGGACGTGGTATATTACCCCGAGCATGCGTGGTGGATCAGGGGGTGTATAGAGCGGATGATGAAGAAGACTGGGGTGTTTTGGTTGATCATTCCAGTGAGGACAATTGGCAGACACGAGGGGTTGTGCAAGACTGTGGAGGAGGCATTCCCCATGGTGGATATCAGTGCAGTGGAGGAGTGCATGTGTAATCGAGAGCTGAAGAAGAGAGGATATGGGAAGCAGCTTGCAATCGTGAGTCGAGAAGACGTGGAGCGAGTGAATGGGGTGGGCCGGGTGGATGAGGGTGGATACATGTTGTTTCAGATTTGCTGGGTGTAGATACACATCGAGTGGGTGGTGTGACACCACACTGATGAAGATTATCTTTTTTTTTTTGATTCAATTTTTGTCCCGTGGAAGATTATCTTGGCAAGGTCTGTCTTCGTCGTAGAGGTTGTCATTGACACCATGTGATGCATCATGGACCGAATGGCGAGGATCGAGAATCGAGGGGTGAGCAGGAGGATGGTGACGAGGATTACTGTTACTTATGTTGCATCACTGACTTACGAGAAGCACCGGTAATGATGCATCTGAATCAATTCGCCAGGGACTGGTGCCATACGCAAGCAAGGTCTCCAGCAGCCCTGGTAATCATACAGATTGTCTTCATAGAGTACATACGGCTCCACACATGAATGAGGAAGTAGCAGAGGCATAAAGTAGTACATACAAAAGATAAACTCAGTCGACCCTGTTTCTAAACATGACCTTCGCATGGGAATTGGCTCCAATCAAAGTGGCCAGACGCCAACTCGCTGGGAATACCGCATTTTCTTCCAATTTCACATCGTAGGTGATTACAATGTGAGCCAACATGGTTTTCAGCTCAGCCGCAGCAAATAATCGTCCCGGACTGATAAATCCTTTAACTCTGAATGCCGACAAAAGAATGTCCGTACCACGCATGTTCACCGTGTCCAAACGACAAATATTCTGTTGAAGTCGAGCCGAACAGTTGTTTCGCACCCATTCCATGTTCCTCACTCATGTCGGCGAATCGGAACGGCTCGAATGTTTTCGGGTTTTCATAGAATTCCGCATCGTAATGCAGAGATTGAATGGCGGCACCAATGCTCGTTCCCTTCGGTATAAAAGTTCCGTCTGAAAACGTGTAATCTTTCAGTGCCTTGCGAAAGAGGGCCACTGATAAGGTGGAGTGATCAAAGTTGCACACGGGCAAGGAAGTTCATAATTACCTGTGGTTAGTCCTTCCATCCGGAGGCACTCCCTGAGGAAGCTGTCGACCTTTCGCATTTTCCCCAGTGCAACCTTGGACCAGCCTTCCTTTTGGACAATATCCTCAACTTCTTCGCGGAGGGGTTGGATATACTGGGGATTGGCTGCAAGTCGAAAGAGTGCTTGCGTAAAAACCTACAATGAAAGGTATGTCAGCCTAGACTCACGGCATGATAGAGATTCAGGCCTACATTGGCCGATGTCTAGAGCACAACCAAACATCTAAGCATCCAATTCAATGAATCTAAATGCGTACTCACGTGGATAGCTGCGAAGTTGACGAACAAAATGCGATTCGTCAAGCGCTTCACAGCCAACTCCGAGTCATCCGCCTCTTCGATCAACCACAACAGAAGGTCGTTCTGTTAAAACGGCATGAGCACTATGCCATCGGCGACGAGGTCAACTAACAGGCTTCTCATCCCACTTTGCTCCATACTCGCTCAGATATCTCTTTCGCTCTTCGATCATTTGTTCAAGAAATTGCGCACCACGAGCTACATCTCGAGGCATATTTGTAAGGAAGCGTGCAGCCAGCCTGATATCATTCAAACAGCATTCTTACGCCAGTCATGTCGGACTAACTCACTTTCTCATGAATGTAGGGAACAGCCCTACTATGACACCCCCGATGGCGACGTCAGCAGTGTAGTGGAGGTTCAGATTTATCCAATCCGGGTCACGGCCTAGAGTGATTGTAAGAAACTGCACGAAATGGTGACGGGTGGAAAGCGGACACAACGGAAGGCCAACAAATACTCTGTTACTCGCCCTGCATATAATTTGTTCCATCGCATGTAGCACTGGTATGCTCTCCCATTCTTTGTGCTTCTAGGTTAGTTTGCAGTCGAAGCACTGGTCAAGCGACACTCCTGACCATTTCCTCTGAGACCGAGAACATCGCTGAAGGATGTCATGATCTCATCTCTGAGCTCAGAATACGAGGCTTGAATATTTCGTGTAAGTTGGACGCGAACGACCTCTGTGTGATATGGATTGTCAATGATCTCGGGACCGACTGTATACTTTATCTGGAGGGCCTGGAAACAATGTCGGATGCAAATATAAAATCAGAAAAATAACACTACCACTCACCTCCTCGGCGGCTTGATTCAATGAAAGAACATCCTCAGATGCTCTAGCCAGTTCTTCTACATATCTTCGGTTGCTCACAATGACCGTCCACTGATAGAGCCCCGGGACCTTGAATGGCGCAGACTTGTGCTGTAAAGTGGGCCATCAGTATCCGATGGTTGTTCTTTACAACAGGACTCGCCTTCTCGTAGCCCTCTTGTATGATGCTCTGCGCATTGGTCACGTACTTCAGAGCGGTCCACCAGGATCCCAACCAAGTGCATGAGCCTACAGTCAGAATTGCATTAAGCTGTACAAGGACATGTTGAGATTTATACATTCCCACTCGTAGCAGCGCTCACATTGGGACGTTGACACAATCTTGAGAGCACGATGACGGTAGAAACAAGACATAAGACACCATAAGTTATGCCTGAAATGTTCGCAGACAGCTCTGGAAACCGCAAGCTCATTGAAGTTATGCCGAGGAAAGAGGTAGGAGCTTATCAACTCGGATGTCAATGGGTTACCTTGTTTATCATTGAGAGTCACTCCAGTTGATGAGATTAACCGTCTCCAGATTTCAATTTTCGTGGGAAACCAAGATGGCTGTGGTGTGGTAGAGATATCCAACTGGAGTGGAAGCTAACGTAGCCTACAGGCCCTCAGTGAGTGAGTAAGTGAGTAAGTGATGCGGCATATAAAAATGTAAGTGTGCTGAAACACACGTTTGAATCTGGTGGGAATACGACCATCTGGAGAGCACTCCTTGCGGTTAATCTGGCGACCAACCTGGGGCTGTAAGGCGAACAGCTGTTAGTTGGTCACCAGACTAGTGGCGGCCTCTTGAACCTGAAGGCGTGGATATTATGTTGGCCGTGATTCAAAAGTGCGGCTCCTGCACTTGTGTATGGTTAGCGAACTCAAGAACCACCAAAATACAATACCCTGACTGTCTCCGAGATGTCATGAACGGTTGATCTCAAAAGGCCACATGGTTGGGATCACGGTGGCCCGTGAGCACTGCTTGTGTTGTGCAGATGCCAGTAGGAACTTGAAGATCATGTCTCGGTGATATGATCAACCTCCGCTTTGAATGTGGTTCACCCTGCTTCTCCGATGGCCTTGGCAGAGTCCGAAGAAGTTTGTTCCCGTCAATGTTCCCATGTGTTCAAGTGGCCACTGGCCATGATTATATCCTGCTCTTGCCCGGCATGCCAATGTGTGCACCCAACTAGTAATAGTACACATATGTTGACGGCATCTGTGCGGGGTTGGCTTGATCGCGTCGGATCGGATCGCCCCGGATTCATCCGACGAACTAACGCGAACAGGGAACGGGACACGAAATTTTAGTTCTCGTCAGACAATAGGGTATGATGACATACCACAGCCCTCCGAGCACCCCTGGACCCATACGCCGTACCGTCTGGACCTCAATACATGGGTGCGGTCCCTCGACGATCTCAATTTTGCTACTGAAGGATAAGCTGAATCGGAGGAAGGATGCAAATTGCGGCCCCCGCAATCCGTGACGAACTCCGTCACGGTAGTACCCGCGCCACAATCTACGCACCTAAAGGGTCCAGGAATTCCATTTTATTCAAAAACCCAGTTGATTCAGCATTTGAGAGATATGAAAAATAAACTCAGTAGACTCTGTTTCTAAACATGACCTTTGTATGGGAGTCGGCTCTGACCAGCGTGCTCACGCGCCAAGGTGCTGGGGCAGCCGCGTTGTCCTCCAATTTGACATCGTAGGTGATAACGACGTGAGCCAACATGGTTTTCAGTTCCGTCGCCACGAGGAAACGTCCCGGGCTAAAAAGTCATCAAAGAAATCAGCACTGCCGAAAATGAATATCGACAGAAGATAAATTCTCCATACCATGCATATGTACTGTGTCCGAACGGCAAGTATTCGGTCGAAGTCGAGGAGAATTGATATTTCGCGCTCAATTCGTCGCGCTCATGCATGTCCACAAATCGGAACGGCTCGAATACCTCGGGGTTTTTGTAGGTGTCCGCGTCGTATTGCAAACACATAGTGGCTGCACCAATCCTGGTTCCCTTTGGTATAAACGTTCCATCCAAGAACGTGTAATCTTTCATAGCCTTGCGGAAGAGCGTCACTGACGAGTGGTGCAACCAGAATATTAATGACCGGCAAAGAAGGAACGCGCCGGGAGTTACCTATGTTTATTCCCTCCATGCGGTTGCACTCTTTGAGGAAGCTATCGACTTTTCGCATTTTTCTCAGTGCAACCTTGGACCAGCCATCCTCTTCAACAATGCGCTCGACCTCTTCACGAAGTGGTTGGATGTACTGGGGATTGGCAGCAAGTCGAAAGAGTACCTGCGTGAACAACTACGAGATGCGTTAGACCGGACAGATGGTGTAACAGAGATTCAGATCTACACTGGCTGTTGACTAGAACACAATTAGATGTTTAATCGTGCATCTTTCAAGCGATAATCGTGTACTCACATGAATAGCTGCGACGTTGACAAACAAAACGCGATGTGTCAAACGTTCTACAGTCAACTCCGGACCCTCTGCTTGCTCCATCAACCACCACAGAAGGTCATTCTATCAGAGACCGCCATGAGCACAACATCCGAGTCATCAGCAATGAGATTAACCAACAGGCTTGTCATCCCACTCCGCTCCATACTTGTTCAGATATTTCTTTCGCTCTTCAATCACTGGCCTAAGAAATTGCACGCCACGAGCGATATCTTGAGGTATATTTGTAAGGAAGCGTGTAGCCAGTCTTTGATCGTTCAAAAGCTATTGTGCGGCAAGTCACGTCGCATCCAAGCTGACTTACTTTCTCATGAATCTAGGGAAAAGTCCTACTATGGCACCTCCCTTGGAGACATCAACTGCATACTGGATGTTGAGATTTGTCCAATCAGGGTTACGACCTAGAGGGGTCGAGCTGAAAATAAAACAGAACGGAGAGAACTGGAGAGCATACACAACGGAAGGCCGACGAACAGCCTGTTTGTCGTTCTGCAAACAATGATTTCCATGGCACTCAGGGCCGGAATACTCGTCCACTCTGTGAGCTTCTAGATTAGTTTGCAGTCGAATCGCTGGTCAAATAGCAGTCCCCACCATTCCCTCTCAGGCTGAGGTTCAGAACATCGTCGAAGGACGTCACAATCTCATCTCTGATGTCAGGATACGATGCTTGAAGATTTCGAGTAAGTTGGGAGCGAACGACGGCAATATGATACGGATTGTCGATGATCTCGGGACCGACTGTAAACCTCAATTGCACGAACTTGTGACAGCTTTCGATGTGTGTACGTCCAGAAGAATAAAGTCACCACTCACGTCATCGATGGCTTCCAAAAATGAGAAATGTTCATTGGATGCCCTGGCCAATTCTTCCACGGATTGGCGGTTGCTTAGAATGACAGTCCAATAGTAAAGCTCCGAAACCTTGAATGGCATGGTCTTGTGCTGTGAAAAGGGTGTTATTGCCTGAAGGCCATGCGACGCAGATGACTTGCTTTCTCATACCCCTCTCGTATGATACTCGGCGCATCAATCGCATACTTGAAAGCAGCCCACCAGGAGCCCAGCCAGCTACTACTCGAGCCCACAGTCGGGAATGCGTCAAGCTGTCGAAAAAAGTACACATTGAGAATATTTGACAGCAACTTGACATGCTTACGTTGGGACTTTTAGTCGATTTTACGACTCGGAGTATGATGGCAGCGGCGAGGAAGCCTATGATACCATACGAGATGCCCGACATATTTGCGGGCAGTTGCGACAGTCGCAAAGACATCGATCGCGCAGTGGCAGGGAATTGATAACGGATCGTCGAACCTTACCTATATAGTTGTCTCAGAAGACATGTGTTTGCACGGACTCCCTGTTCCGGTAGCGCTGGTATGCGGCAGCTCTATCTGGGGCCAATACACACCGAGATCCGAGGCGATCTTATTCAAACTACTCCGAGGATGATAGCGCGTGACGTGTGACTACTAGCCACTAGTAGTCACTATAACTTTGAGCCTTCTCTTTGAAATTTTTATTTACATGAAGTTATTGCATTCTACCGAGATCCCTGTTGATCTTATTACATGTTGAACACCTATTACGATAGCCACCCTTCAACGTTAACAGCAGAACCGGACCTGTCCAGGAGCGTTTTTCGTTCTGAAACGTTAAACTCCGCCCGCAACGCTCCGAACGTATGGGAACGAGAATATGGAACACGTATCGCCGGCCCTTTTCGAATCGGCAATGGCCACGCGCCTGTTCGTAGGCTCTGAACCTGCCAGTTGAAGCTAGTGGTTAGTCTGCCAATCACTCGCTGTGCCATCAACATAGTAATGGTGTTATCGTATCGAAGCAGGCCCGGAACCGATTACTCGCTGGTTGGGGCTGTGGTACTCGATATGTGTATGTGAGACTTTTCACCCGCTGTACTGTCACCAAGCTTGTCATCTCCAACCAATGGCCCGGATTCTATTTGGATTCTATTACATTAAATGTACGCCAACCTGATCCAGTGAGGCATACTGTGGGCGCGTACGTGCAAGCTGCACGTCGCACGATCAGCAGTCACAAGGGAGATCCACTCTTCCTCAGCAGGAGCTTCACCCATTTGTTCCCTTGCTTTCGAAACTACGCCGTCGCAAAACTCCTTCACCTGCGAATCCAACGGTTCTTCCGATTGGGGAAGCGACGCCATCGCAGCAAGGAACCTTTCACCCACTCTAGAAACGTGATCTTCGACCCATAGAATCATTGGCTCCATTCACGTCCGTATGATATTCATTCATCAGGCATGTTAGAATGTTGTGCACGGGGCTTCCAGACAATGGCTCGACATTGTAGGAAAAGACGTCCTTAAAAGCCACGTTAGTATAGTAGGTAATACGTTGTGAAGGATGTCTCACCAACGTTACAGAGAAAAATCATATCAGCGGCCGATAAAAGCATCTCTTGGATGGTGGGGTGTGACATGACATCATCAGGGATTTCAAGTTCCAGCTCGATCATAGACAGCGTGGCTTTCCTTGCGACGGTACGACGTCGTTTCTCGAAATAACTGTTGATATCAAGGATGGAACGATTCTCTCTGTCGATGGCCTCTTGCACGACACCCTCGAGATATTCATTCATGTTCCGGATGAATCGATGAACCTTTCCCGTGATATTGATATTTCTGTGGCATTACACTTCATATTATTTTCTCAGAATCTATTGTGACGTCAGAAAATATCCGGGTCAAGAACAAAAACACCTACTGTCGTGCCATTTCTCCACCAAACAACTCTCCTTCCGAACGTAGTATATGGGGATTGCGGAATACATCAAGTATCAAATCCTTCTCCTTACGAACCTCGGAGGGCGTAGACGTCTCCGTATAATCGTCGATGTGACGTACAATAGATTAAGGAAATCACAACCGGCTCTCGCATGCTCTGAAGGAATGACTGAGACAGTAATTTAAATGATGCACCTGTAGCTGTTTCACCTTTCTTATGTTTGGGTAAGCTAATGCGGTAGAGAGAGCTATCAAGCGAGATGAGTACGTCGAGCCTGAGAGGATAAGTATCGAATAAACCACTGCTGGCACCTACCGATTTCGCCTCGGTCCATGGCAACCAGAATTTCAGGGCTGAGCTCATGGAAATTCTCCAACCAGGCAGCAGTCTCTGCCTTGATTGCGGCGAAGTGCGGGTTCGCCCGCCGAGACCACGGCCGTCTAGCGAGCAGGTCGGGGATGAAAATTCTAGGGGGAGTAGTGAGACTGATAAGATGTGTCCTATGCTGCGTACTGTCGTATTTTAGTTACAGGATTCTGGGCACGGCGTGTGTAATCTATTGAATCTTGGTCGTGAATGACCGGGACAGAGAAGTTTGCATCTTCAAGACGCCAATAATAGAGCGCCCCTGGAGTCGGGATTGTTCCGTAGCTTGAAACTGAGATGCAGAGAGATAAAAAGAACGCACATGCTATGATAGCGAGTGTTCCGCGTCTTCACGTTGTGAAACCGTAGTACGCCACGCTCCAGGTTTAAAATCACTTCTCAGCCACACATCTAAAATGGCCGGTGGGAACGGCGGATAGGATCGGATCATGGATGGGAACCCCATACCCATATGTACCGGGGCATTCGCGTGCGCAGACAGAGTCACAGGGGCAGGGGTCCCAGCTTAGCTAGATTGTCCAATGGCATAGAGTCTTTGTACCCCGCAATGGGACAAAAAATAAGGTTGAATCCGGAACGTCGGACTACTGCCTATTGTCCCACTTGGCTCGGGCCTGCACACCAATACTAGTGAGCGCGAATCGAGCTGGACGTGAAATTGAGGCTAAAGCTTGAGGTGAGACTCGTGCCAAGAGTCCGCACGGGCTACTAGTAGGATCTGAAATTTTGAATAGCATGCGAACAAGTTCCTGTACGTACTCTCTGTTCAATTACTTATTACGCTTACTCACATCTCACAGCGTTACTTGCCTCCTCAAAGCCTCCAAATCCACCCGCGACACTCACCGCTCATACCGCCTTCTCACAGTGCCCTACAGGCCGAGGCGTCAGAGGTTTTGTCGAAGCCTTCAGCAATGTGGTGGGAGGGTGGCCTGCGCGAGCGCCTGGGTAAGAGTGCCGCCGTTTTGGACACAGGACGTTGCTGAGTTGCTGGCGCTGGCGCTGGATGATCATCGCTGGAAGGGGATGAGCGAACGCCGGTTGAGACCGTCAGCTCGGGAATGGCATGCGCAGGCGGGAGAGCAACGGTTAGAATGATATCGGCGTCTGCATCGACGTTGGGCTTCGATTTTTGGGGGAGTTGGACCTCGGGTTCGAGTTGGGGCTTTGGTTCAGACTGGGAATTGACCGCCTGTGGGTGTCGTTTTGACGAGGGGGGACTTTCATGGCTCGCCTCGGTGGAGTGAGCTACGGTCTGAGAAGCGCTCTGGGACGGGGTGAGGGAGGAGCTGTCCAATTTGAGGGTAACTTTGACAAATGTGTGCCCAAGTGGCTTGGCGCGGGCGTTGAAACTACTAGGATGGTCAAGTGTGAGCGAAATGAATGAAAGTAACACGCACCCGAGTTAGCGCCCAGCTTCCCGTCGTTCTGAATATCGCTCTGACCCAGGGCCTGGAGAGCCTTGATTCCCTGTTTCCCCATCACTGCCCAGACAGCAGCACAGTCGATGAGCGCACGACATCGTGCTCCGAGTCCATCATGAGCGACAGCGATTCGACGAGCGTCGAGCTCGCGTTCCTTGGCGACAAGGTGGGCTTCGCAGGCTTGGAGCTCAGATTGGGCTTGTGCAAGTTTGGTGTTGGTGTTGCCGGGTACTGGTATAAGTATTGATAATCGGAAAAATTTATGTTAAATCAAACTGGCCGCGGGGATGTCGGGCAAAGCACGGCCGGGGTGCCTGACCCGGCACAAATAAAGGTCAGGCGGGAGGCGTGCGGGTCCAGTCTCGACGTAGGGGCACAGGAACGGCTGAGATCGACGAGAAATAACTCGCAGCAGGCGCGCGACAGCGCGCAGACGCAGAAAAATTGAATTGTCTTTCACGCTGGACGGTGTACGGCGTGTGGCGGGGTTCGGGGTGTTGCCGTGCGT
>JBBPOJ010000687.1:0-22008 GCA_038091395.1 Leccinum rimulosum
GTTCAAATGCGTCATTATAGTCTGGTCACCGGGCTGTCTACGGCGACAGCTGTTCGCAGGCTGACGGCAGACAGTCAGGTCACCAGACTAACGTCATTAGCACATCCACCACACCGCCCGCCCGCCCGACCAACCGGCCTATTCGCTCGCGCACCCCGTAATAATTAGTCCGTCCGATTCAGCGGCGTCGACGCGAGATTGCGCGCCCAATAACGTCAAGGTTGTAGGTAATCGAAGGCGTAACCCGGGAATGAAAATGAAGGCAAATGGGGAAAAGGTTTGACGAGGAAGGAAACACAGAGTTGAAAAACTGGCAGCGAGAGGCGACGAACGGAGAACTCGAGACCACTGAGACTGGGAGAGAGGATCAGAGCGGGGAATTTTTTCTGCCAACTTACCATCCGTCGGGCTTCGTACTTATACCTGTACAGTTGGCGAGTGGCTCAAAGACATAAAGTATCCAAGGTGACGACGACGTCATCGAGTGGAGATGTGATTCGAGTCTAGGCCAACACGCGTTCTGCGCGTGCATTCTCATCAGAGCGGACCAATGGACCGGGATCCTTGCAATATATCACGGACGCGTGGGCACGCATGCAAAGGGACCACCAGCCCGTTCCATCGGCCTTTTGAAAACATAACACGCGAGAGTATTCCTGGAACGAACGGACTGGTCAGGAGTCACCACATCGTGTGGGCTGGGACGCAAAAGACCCCCCAAAAAAGCAGATAAATAGACGAGATCAGGCTGTCATAAAACACGTTCTACGCGTGCAGTGATGCAGAGCAACTCCGCTCACTCGCTCAAAATAGCCTGCACCACGTTCGAAACCCTCAACTGCCTCAAATCCGTATACGTCTACACGCACACACGCAGTCAGCCTATCTCCAACACAACACGGCAATCAACTCACCTGTCCGCAGCCAACAAAGATGATGGGCTGTCCGGTGACGTAGGTCATCGAAAGCGCAGCTCCAACCTAACCACACACAGATTAGCCGGGTTGCGCTGCTGCGCACATTTTACGGACGTACCTTGTCGTCGACGGTGTCCCATTTGGTGATCAGCATGCCGTCGATACCGCGGCTCTTGCCCGTCGAGGCGCCCGAGAAATCGCGCAAGGCGCGGTCAAACTTGGTCAGCTGGTCGACAGCTTCGTTGCCGACCAATGCTTCTCCGACAAAGATGATCTTGTCCGGCGTGTTCACGGAGACGAGCTGCGAAAAAATGTGTCATCGTATGTGCAGTCGAGGACAAAAGTTGAGGTACCTTGGCCAACGCCCTCATCAGCGGCTAATATGCGCATCGATGTGAGCACGACGCGACGAGACGACAACATGTCCAACGACATACCTCGTTATCTTGCATGCGACCAGCCGTATCGATGAGCACGACGTCAAAGTCGTTGTCTTTCGCTATGTATGGGATCAGCCTCAGCTGAAGACCTCGCCCGTGAAAAACCGACCGTGCACGATCGCTTCCCTTGCGATCCCTGCGGCATCTTTGCCATATCCCTTCTCGTAGAGCTCCACGCGTCCTTTGCTATTCGTTGCGCCGTCGACTCCGAGCATGCTCAAGTTGCGCACGTGAACTCGAAGTTGCTCGACGGCACCACTCCTGTACGTAGCCCAGTTGAAAAAAAAGAACGCGCGAGGAATGTGTATACTTGCCGAAAGGTGTCGCAAGCAGCGATCAGGACGCGGAAGCCATTCTGGATGAGCCAGAAGCAAACTTTGGACAGGTTGGTGCTCTTGCCGACACCGTTGACGCCGACGAACACCATGCTATACGGAGTGCGTTGTTGAGAAGAGGTAAGAGGCGAGGAAAGCTTCGTCCGGATGGACAACAGTAAATCTGTGGAGGTCTTGGGCGTGAGGATCCTCGTCAACGAAGTCGATAGTGCCGCCCGAACGGCATTGTTCGTAGCTAGAGGATAGTTCAGTCACACGAGCACACACACCCGCAACGCACATACTTTGGAAACCGCCAACCTTTTTGCCAACGAGACTCTCTCCAACGCCTTCACACACCTTGTCCGCGATTTCTCTTGCGACATTCTTCTTCATGAGATGTTGCTTCATCCCTTCCAGTACAGGCTTCAGGTCGTCGTCGGTCAGCACCTTGGAACCGGTTAGACGTGCAAACAGGGATCCCAGCGAACCCAGAGAGCTCGCAGACGATTGTTTCGACGCATCCGATCGCAACGCTCGCGCGATCACGTCGTTTGTCTCGTCTGTCTTTGCACCAAAGTCCCAATCCTTGATCTCGTACATCCCGTCCTTGGTTCTCGTTCCCAAAGACGATTCGTCGACGAGACTCTGCAAGTCGAGTGTCGAGGGTCCGTTGGCACTAGCATCCCCCTTGTCGGTGCTAAAGTCGAGCGATGCCATGTCGGTCTCGCTGGGGGTCTCGTCGCCCCACTTTCGTCCCGCTTTCGCCTTGGCTTTTCGCTTGGTGGACTCGGTGCTGGACGGGAAAGATGGATAAGATGGTGCGACGACTCAACATGGAGGACTCACTCTGACACAGGAAGAGTGTCTCGTCCGCTTCCTGATTCTACGCGCGACATTCCCCTCCCACCGCGCCTGGTCCCACGACCACGCAACCTATCTTTGAGCGCCTGAACGTTTCTCGCAATCTGTTGCTCGTCCTGAGGCACATCCGGGGACTCGGAGGGTACTGCGAGAAAGCGTAAAGCAGCGGAAAAAAGAGGTCAAATCGAGAACGTACGGGTACTGAAATCGTCCAAAGAGGGATCCCGAGTCGTCTGTTGGACAGGCCTGAGGCGGGACCTTCGTTCCTACGTAAACGCGTGAGTACGAAATTCACGAGCGCCTCGTTGCTTGGGACGGTTACGTGTGCGGCCTTTTCTTCGATGCCCTTGAGGAGCTTGTCAAACATGTTATCCCAGCCCTCGAACGCCTTGGCGAAATTCCAAGGGAGAGACGGAGCCGAGCCTAGTTTGGTGTTGTTCATGGCATGCAGCGATGCGACGAACGTGGCGAGAAAGGGTTCGAAGAGCTTGATGAAGAGCGCCTTCATGGTCGACAAGAGGTCCTCGACGTAGGTGAGCTGCAAGATGCGCTGGTACGTGACCTGGCGGGGTGGGGGTCAGGAGCAGTTGGGAGAGCTTGGAACGAACGTACGACGAAGATGAGCTCGAGGTCGTTGAAGAACGTCCATTTGACTGCGTATCCATCCTTTTCGTACTTTTCTTCTGCTGTTCTGCCTTCGATGAGAGCTTCGCGGACGAGAGAGTTGACCGGTGAGGACGCAAAGTCGGGTGTGAACGAGCGAGACCAGAGTACGACGCCCCCTTCAGATGATGATGAATATCTAACTTAGTGTAGTTTCACTGATGCATTCATACCTTTGTGCGAGATCGAGCAGTGGTCCAACATTATTACTGTAACGTTACAAAAATTCGCAAGTTCTCTCAACTTTCTTACATAATTACATAATAATCTAATCTGGTTGACGACGCAAAGGTTGAAGTGAAATGCCAGTGGGCGTAAGCGACTCTTGCGATGAAAAGCGCGGTGCAAAGAGCAAGACAGAGTCTCCAGAGAGCGACGTCGAATCGCGCGAGATAACGTGCATCCAGCTCCCGACGCTACCAGTGAGATGATGACGCTTCGGTGCGGACTGTGGCTGTAACGAAAACCTCCGGGACACGTTCCCGATGCTCGGCAGCGGGGAGGGCATGTCCGAGTCTGTCATCGTCATCACATCCTCTGGGATCTTCACGTCGTATGTGTGATGATGCTGTAAAGCGGTGGGATAGTGCGCAAAGTTGGCTTTTTCGGGGCACGCAGGGGGGTATTCATCGCCCGAGCCGAGGCGCAGCACGGGCGGGTCGCCGGGCCTGAGTGAGTTCATGAATTCGGACGAGGGCGGTGTGCGCTTGCGTTTACGGTTGCGCAAGTAGAGGAGGATGCCCAGTAAAACCAGTGCGAGGAATACGGCACTGCCGACAACGGCTCCGGCAATGGCACCTGCATTGACATGCGTGGAGGTGGTGAGTGCGACGGTAGAGTTCGTAGGCGAGGACATGGACGATGAGGCCGTGCTGGACGAAGAGATTCTGGACGTGGTGAAGGAAATTGGGCTGGAGGAGGTTGGGGTTGGGCTGAAGGAGGATGGGATTGAGCTGGAAGAGGTCGTGGAGGTCGTGGTACTGATGGCAGTGCTCGCGAGGGGAGTCGTACTAGTAGTAGAGGAAAACGATGAAGCCAGAGTACTAGTACCAGTATTAGCGGTGCAACCACGACAGGGCCCCTGGCGTTCCTGGACGGGGTCACTGGCTGGACAACGGTGAGAGGGGCAACTTGGAAGCTCACCAGCAAGAGGTGTCTGGACATGATGGGGAGAAGAAATAAATCTCCAAAGGGTTTTACGGGGCAAAGGAAGACATCTAGACATCTCCATCAGCGCTGCCAACAGAATATTGTTGATCAGTTACATCAATTTTGTGATGGCAGCGCCTCTTTGATCCATGCGACTTTCTCTACCACGCACCATCATGAAGGTCGTTCCCGTTCCCGTCAGACAAGATAACTATGCTTACCTCCTCGTCGACGAGCGTTGCAACAAGGCTGCAGCGGTCGACCCGTACGACGTCCCCAAGGTAGCCGAGGCTGCTGAAAAGTTAGGAGTTTCGATTATAGCCGCGATCACGACACACCATCACCACGATCACAGCGGCGGAAACGAGGTGTGTCTCTACTCGGTCATGCAGACGCTCAGATCATCTCACTACCTTGCAGGCCTTTGTCAGTAGTAATGTTGCATCCGCGACAGCTCCCACGCGTTGACACTCTAGTTTCAGGCTGCCAAGTACCCCCGTGTGCCCATCTACGGCGGGAGCAACCAAGTGCTCGCTCTCACCCAGCTGGTCAAGGACAAGGACGAGTTTGTGATTGGTGATAACATTCACGTCAGGTATGCTGTCCTTTCACTGGCGTATTGCACGGCGCACGATCAAGCTTCGAGTAGATGTCTCTCGACGCCCTGCCACACACAGGACTCGATCTGCTACTATATCACCGACAAGTCCGACAAGTCTCAGGCTGGCGGCGTCTTTACAGGCGACACCCTCTTTCAAGGTAGGCGCGCACGTGTGTGGCGGTCATGCATGGCGATGAACGCTTGCTTTCAGGGGGTTGTGGTCGATTCTTCGAGGGGGACGGTAAGCAGATGCACGCTGCGCTCTCGTACCTGGGGACGTTGCCCGACGAGACGATCGTGTACAACGGACATGAATACACGGCTGGGAGCGTTGCGTTTGGCAAATCAATCGATCCTAGCAACGCCGCCATAGCGCGCCTGGGAAAGCTGGTTGAAGAGAACAAGATCACGACGGGGCAATCTACGATTGGCGACGAAAAGGAATGGAACGTGTTTATGCGCCTGGACAGCGAGGCGGTCAAGTGAGTGGCATATCAGCTCGGGTACGACCGAGGATCTAAATTTGGGTACAGGGATGCGACTGGTGTTTCCACTGCGTCTGAGGTGATGGACAAGCTGCGAGAGTTGAAGAACTCGTTCAGGGGGTGAAAGTAGATGACAATATGCATGCTCAAGAATAAGTACAGATGTTAGTTAAGACCGACGAGCTTTAACACGGCGGAGCGGGCGTATGGAATGTAGGAGAGACAGTACCAGGTGTATGCGAGATACTCTATGACGACAAAGACTGTAAAGGAGAGTGAGCAAAAGAGAAGAGGGTGTAAAGGGAAACTTGCCTATGCAGAGGATCTGCGAAAGGGGTATGCGTGAACAATCAAAGGGGAAGGAACGAGGGGACGAACCTCGCTGTGCAATACAAAGGCTCCGATGAAGACGAGTACGATGGAGGCTAGAAAGACGACGGTGGCGAGTATGCGCACAGCCTTGAACATCTTTGAAAGAGTGAGCAGGGAAAACAAGCACGCAAAAGAGAATTACCATCTTGATTTGAGACGCAAACTAGAATCATGACGTGAGCGGGGAGGAAGAATGATAGCTGTGATGACGTACCCCGATGAGAAAACCCGTGCCTGCGAGGGAGATGAGAATACCGATGGTGTAGAGAACTGCAGAACGTGAGATTGATGAGAAGAAATAGGGACATGAATGACATACTCGCAAAGCTGCTGAGCTGTCCTAAAAACAGCAGAATGCTACCGAGAAGGCTGAGGGCAAACCCGACGATAAGACTGCGCTGGGTCAGTTGACGTGTGCGGTCAGACAGAAAAGAAACCGACCATCCGACGAATCCATAGAGACGCTGAGTGCGTGTAAGTCCGAGAAATCCAAACGCAGATTCACCCTCGAAGAAATGGTTGTCTGGTACGAGGTTTCCCGCTGTTTCGAGGTTGAGCCAGCCTTTGGACGTCGAGGAGGAGGACATGGTGTGTTGACTAGTGTGGCTGTGTATTGCCTCGTGTGATCAGCGAGGCGTGCAACGTTTCAACAAGTCAACACGAAGTTCTCCTCCTCCTCCCTCTCCTCCTCCCTCCTCCCCTTCTTCACGATGGATAGCAACGACAATTCTTCTCGTATTGACGCTTTGTTTCATTCCATCGCATCACCTCTCCCAAATCAGAGCTCAGCGCCAGCAACTCCAATCATGCCCGACACCGACGCCTCGCCACACGGCATCCCCGCCTCATCCGCCTCGGACAGGCAGAGCGCTCTTCTCTCCCTCCTCTACCCCGCAGCTACCTCTATGCCCACACATGTATCTGCCATCTCGCCCCCGCAGACTCACCAGCAGATCCCAACTCCCCCCGCCTCCTCACAGCGCTCGGGGCAGTCGCCCTCCAACTCGAGCGAGACGCAAGGCAAGATCCTCCTCGAGCAGCTCATGGCAGGGTGAGTGTCCTATCTCTATTCCTTGACACGCCTCGCCGCACACACGAGGCACTCTTATCCCTTTTCTACCCCACTCCTCGTTCCCTCGATCCCTGTTCTCTCCCCCTCATGACGTCCTGGGACTACTTTGACGACTTCTTTGCTGACTCCCCACACAGTACCGCACCCAGATCAAACTACTCCGAGTCCCCCTCCAACCATACTGCCCTCCCCCCTCCCGTAGCTGCACCCATCCAGCAGCCCCCACAGGACCCCTACCCCGCTGAAACCTACGTCCCCCAGGAGCCTCCGCGAGACCTCCCTTCGCCCCCGCAGCCCATCCCCGTATCCCAGCCCCAACAGCCCGCTCCGCCGTCCCCGCGCAAGTCCACCATGTTTGACTTTGTCTCCCCTTTCGACGCTCTCGCTTCCAACTCGGCCACCGTCAAGAAAAAGCCAGCTCCACCCAGCTCCTCCAGCGCCAATGAGGACTCTTGGACCTCGGCTTCCCTCGGCTCCCTAAACGACCCAAAGCGAAAGTCGGTCGAAAACCTCATTGATCAACTCACTCGCGCCCAGCCGCCCTATTCTCCTCAACCCCCTTCTCCTTCCTACGACCCTTACACAACGGACGATTACTCCCAGGTGGAGGCCGCCCAGCCCAACACACGGCCCTCTCAGCAGCAATCTCGCCCTATGCCCCCGCCCCCTCTTCCCCCCAAGCCGCCAGGCCGTGCCTCTCCCCCTCGCGCGTCTCCGCCCAAACTCCCTATCCAACAGCAGCCTCAGCGCATTCAGGGTAGGTCCACAGAGTCTCCCGTCGGACAACTTATCGCCCCGGTCAGAAGGGACAAGGAAGGCTCCCCAGGCCCCCGCTCAAACTGGAAGAATGACACTCGCCCCAAGCCTATCAAGAGCAAGTCTCAGTCCAGCCCGAGGTACGCACTCTCATTTTCTTGTTGTGCTCAATCTCTAATCCCCCGCAGCCCCCAGCCTCAGACCATCGTGTTCGACGTGGCCCAGCCTCTTGATGAAATACAGGCGGCCAGGGATGGAGTCAAGTCGACCGCCATCGCGCTCGTCAAGCAAGACCCCATCTTTTTGCCCGGAACCACCATCGGCGCGACTCACTGGATTGCCTACGCCATGACCAGAGGTCGTGTTCGGGTCATTTCGCGTTCTAGCGGTGATCGCACCCTGTTGCAACTGCCTACCGTCTTTGCGCCGGCAACCCAGGTCATCGACATGGCTGTCTACGGTAACAGACTCGCAGGAGTGACCTCGGACGGTGGTTTCGTCGTCTGGGAACTCCCCGAGGTCATCACCGACGACGTCCCGTACGTGCTCATCTGCCTTGTGGTGGTCTATGCTGACACCTTTCACATTCAGTGGACAGCTCCTGCTATGTATCGTGCCGAGCGCAGACGCCGATCCTTTGCACTCGGTCAAATGGCATCCCAAACAGGCAGACACTCTGGCCGTCGCTTCCGAAACGAGGATGTATTTATTGGACTTGGCTGACGCTGCGCGTACATTCAGGGGCGAACCTCTGCCGCAAGTAGAACTTAACCGCATTTCCCAAGTTTTCTCTATCCCTTCGGTAAGTGTCTCATAATCCTACTTTGGTTGACTGACTGACGTACTCTCGCAGCGCCTGGTTGCGTTCGACTTTGATGTTCCTCACTTTGCGCTGGCCACGATTTCCGAGGATTCGACTCTCACGTTGTGGAACGTTCACGACAAGAGTCCATTTTGGACACTCCGCGTCCGTGGAGACGATCTTCCGTCCTCGTTGACCTTTATCGATGATGGCATTATCATCGGCCGCAAGAACGGCACCGTCTTCCAGTTGCTGTCTGTCATCTCAAAGAACGTGCTTTCCACTCTCAAGTTTGTCAACGGTACCAAGGAAGACCCAGACATGTTTGGCCACGTCAACTACGACTCGAGGATCCAGACGTTGTGGGTTGCCAACAATCGCAGGGACAGTTTGATCGCGTTGAAGATCGGGTTCGACGTCTCTGCTTCACCGTCTGGCGAACTCGTGCGGGGCGGCTTCTTTGAACAGGTTGTCGAGTTCTCTGGACCGAAGCCCACCATCCACTTTGTCATTCTTTCTGCGGATGCCGATCCCACTGGGGACGAAGCTCATGCTGCATGCGTCGCCGCTAAAGTGCCACCGGGTGAACTCGCGCTCGTCGCATTTTCCGTTCATTCCACCGGCGTCGACCAGGTTCTCGTACGCAAGGAATGGTACGAGAGCGCGCTCGTCAGCGCCGTTGCCAAATTCCCTACCCACGCGCAACCCTTGGTCTCGTCTTCGGCGCCTCTTGACGTCAAACCGCCCCGCCAGGCTCCTGCTGTTATCGGCGCCCCCGTATTAGTTCCGCAGCAGGCCCCTCCTGTCATTCCTCCTGGAAGATTGCGGACACCGCCTTCCGAAGATATTGAATCGGAGTTGACTCGTGAGGAGGCACGTGGTTCTGAAGCAAGAGGAAAAGGCGCCAAAGGAAAGAACGTCGCCTTCAGAGATAGGGAGGACGCTAGGGACAAGGATAAGGGTGCCAAGGTCGACTTGGGTTCCACCAGCGACTCTGGCGTCGCTCAACTTGTCGCCAAAGAGATCAAAAAGAGCGAGGAGAACCTCCACACGCGCATTGGGCGACTGATCACAAAGGAAATGGACAAGCAACGTGAGTAGCTTTTTCCATTCATGCTCCCAGTGCGTGTGTTCTGATTCACGGTCAGAGCAACGCTTCGACGAGGCACGGGCGCAGGAACAAACAGAGGACATCAATCGGCAGGAGAAGATCCTCAAGCTGATCTCGACGGAACTCACAAGGAATACCACGCGCGTCGTGGAGATGGCTGTCAAGGCCGAGGTTCAGAACTCAGTCCTTCCTGCTCTGGAGCACATCACCAGAACCGAGGTCCGGTCGGCGCTCAACGAGCATGTCGGACGAGGCTTGACAGAGTACATTCAGAACGTGAGTTTACTTCCTGTGGCACGTGCGTGGCGGCCGATCTGACTGACCATGACGATCGCCAGAACCTCCCCGTCGAGATCGAGAAGCTGTTGCTCAGGCCAGACATTTCGAATCACTTTTCTAGCATACTCTCTACAAATTTGAACCCCCTCATTGAGAGATACGTCAAGGACACGGTTACAAAGACGTTTGTGCCCGCCTACTCTCAGCAAACTTCGGCCATGCACCAAGACATTTTACGCGAGATGAGGACCGAAATATTGAATGTGAAGAAGGATTCGATGACATGGCAAACGGAGGCGGCGCGGAGCCAGGAGGTTCGTATTTTTGTGTACTTGCCTCTGGCGATCTCTACTCACGTTGGTCGTTGCAGTCGCTCATAAGGGATCTCGAACACTCTGTCAGAGTTCTTTCTGACCAAGTCAAGTTCCTCACCATGAACGCGACGAATCCTCATCACCGACTTCCCCAAAACACCTCTCCGGTGTCTAGCATTTCCTCGATGCCTTCTCAGTCGCTTCACCGTCAACCCAACCTCCCGCCTACCACGCAGTCGGCCTACACCACGCAGCCTCTCGCCAGCTTTGCGCAGCAGACGCAGGCACCACCGATCCATGGCTCGTGGTACTCTTCTCCCAATATTGCTGCTCCTCAAGCTTCGCACCCCATCGCACCGCCCCCACCGCCTCTCCCTGCAACTTCGCAACGTACTCCTCCGGCCAAGACTGAAGAGTGGGACGACACCTACTTGGCGGTGCTGGGCACGCAGGACCCGAAGCAGCTTCGAGAGCTGTTGGCGCGATCGAACCCGGACATGGTAATGCCTCTTAGTGGACCTGGGCCACTGTCTCAAGCTGTTATTCTTACGTTATTGCACCGGGTACGTGCGATTTTCCTTTGTACTGCTGTGGCATCTGATTCCTTTACCCCACCGAATAGCTCGCTGGCATCGTGGGAGAGACGCCGCCCATTGATGAATCTTTCAAGTCTGCGCTATGGTGGCTCCACAGGGCAGCGACTGTTTTGAACGTCAACGTATGTCGTTCGTTAACCCCTCGTGACATGTAATCATCTCAACGCGGTCTCTTTTTTTAGGAACCTCTCATCTCGCCGTACATTGCGCGGGTTGTTCCTAGTGTGAAATCCATGTTGAACACCACGAAACAGCGTCTGGCAATCCTTCCCGGTGGACCTCAATTGATGGATTCGGCCAGAACGATTACCGACATACAAGACACTCTCGCCCGGAAACAAATCTAGGATTCAATTCTGTCTTGTATCCCCCAAAAAAATCCCAAGATTCGGAAGGAAGATTGAGATAAAAATGACAAAAAAAGTGTAAACGAACAGAACGACCCCCTACCCTTTTCTTTCGCTCTACCATACATACTCGATGCTTGACGTCGTCCCACGACCTTGTTTTGTTGTGCCTCGTTCATGCTAGGTTCATGACGCACTTGATACGACTTTTTTTTCTGTTTTGCAATCGCTTCATCTGTTTTCTTACGTTCGATCATACATGATGGGTTCACCACAATGTAGTTGTTGGTGTAATTGGCTGGTTTTCTTTTGCAATCCACTTGATTGATTTTTAACTTGCACGGCGGCGGTATCACCCAAATTAGGACTCTGAACTTGATCGGTAAATTGTTCAATTGTTTACTTCCGAATTGCTTCAAGTGATTGGATGACTGCCTGACGATTATCCTCGGACCGATATCACGGCGCTGGTGGAATGCTCCGAGTCGACCATTGTTCTCTCCTTGCTGCGCCCACTTGCAACCTACCGTTACGGCGATGGAGGCCTGCATGCTACTCGGACTTTGGAGTCAGGAAGCTGATCAGTGCATGAAGTGAAAGACTCCAGGCCCAGAATGTCGAACTCAGATCACACTGTGATCCGACGGGCCGAGTCATTGTATCCCTGAAATTTCAATCATATCATAGCTGTGCGCCGCATTCATGTCCAAGCTTCAGGGACGCCCTGGGGGTGATGCATAGATTTATAAGAAAGGGTCAAAGTTGCGCGTCTCTCTTCAAGAGGCTCTCTAGCAACGACAACGATGCAACTCACGCTATCCACTTCCCGCGTCCGCCAAGTCAACTTCACGAACCCAAGCGGTCAAGTGATCTACAAAACGACCCATCCGAACATGGGCGTCCGACGTACAGGCACGACGACGCTGCACAAGATCGATCCCAACGACGACCCGATGGACATGCGCGACCGATTTAACGAGATCGGGCAGATCGAATGGCGAATCATCAGTCCGTCGACGTTTCGTTTGAACGGAGAGACTATGCAGTCCGACGAGTTCCTTCCTGCACGTGGTATATCAAGACGGTGGGTTCCGATTCTTTTGTTTCGTTCGAGGCTCGTCCGTTCTACTTATGATAGGCAGCGAACGTTTACGGGATTGGATGGTTGTTCGTATAGGTGGGATATGCCTAAATCTCGTGGAGTAGTGGTGCGTGGGAGCAGACTTTTGTGCTGCGGGATGTGAATTGAGAGAGTATGTTGTGTTTCCAGCTAACACGAGACGACGAAACTCGGACCGAGGTCGCTCGGTACCACAAAGGTACGCTGGGGATAATCGGACCCAGACGGAAGGCCCGACTGGATGTCGATCCGAGCGTGGAGCATATGTTGGATCTCGTCGTTCTCACCTTCGTGTATGTGGAGAAACTCCGCAAAGACAAGGAGGGTGGGTAGAACGACGGAGCATGAGAGATTGGCTTACGAGGATTGACAGAGCTTGTACCAGTAGATTGTAGTGCGCGGGGGCATGTACAGTGCACCTTGGATGAGCGAGAAATCGAACCTACTATTTCTGTCTGCCCGGAAGTAGGGCATAATATACCACTCGCCCACGCGGTCGCATGCAAAGGTCGAGAGTCAACTCAAGGGCATACAGAGATCCGATTGTATAAGCCCACTCGACGCAGCCAGATCGAACCACCACCGTCATCATATCGAACGCCACTTCAACCTGATCTTCGATAAACCATGAACGACGTACGCACCTCCTCCTCGAGCCTTCCGATTCGATACTGTCCGTGTAGCACATCTAGGTCACTGTCACCCTCGTCAACGAGCCATGCGGCGGCTGCCAGGGTTGCGCTTACTACGACAAGCAAGTGTTGCTCATTCGCGTCGTCTGCAAGAATTGATTGAAATCCAATACTAGCTGCGGGTGTCGCCCCGATGAGCGCAAGGCTCTGTCTAGTCTCTCTTCAGAGACTTGCGATCTAATCGTCAAAGGCATATCCATGTACAGTGGGTTGCTGGAGCAGAAAAAATAACATTATCACTGTTGTACACGATTAGGAATACACTCGTCTCTGATCTGTTGAGCTGTGAATCGCCCCACAGTGTGAATGCAGGTCCAATGTATTCCATAACTGCTCACCTATTTCTTGGTATCTCGATCTCCGAGGACTATCGAGCCGTTCCAGTTGTTGCAGAAAGCTAAAACACTTTTGCCTGATGTTCTCTGATTCGGGACAATATTTCCTCAGCAACAATCGGCTGTAGTACACCAACGATTCCATGCACCCTGAGATGTGATTTAACAAAGACGGAATCAAGATCGGAAGACCGACTTACACTTGCTATCCGGTTGCTCGCCTAACAATTCTTCGATGATAGCAATCTCCTGTCGAAGCTGTTGCTCGTTCTCTCCTGTAATTGATAAAATTGGTATGCACCGAGACAGAGATAAAATATACGTACCCGATCCTATCAACCACCTGTGATAGATCCAAGCACTCTGGTCATCGGGGTCAGTAAACAGTGCATTATGCACGAGATCAAATTCTTTGTATGCAAGTCAAGGCCACGGAACACTGAATGAGAGTAAACACACACCTTCCTCTCGTGAGGTGTTGGGATCTAATTGGCCCGTATTCCATAGTGAGGAGTAAACTTTCGAACGTTGATGCCATGCGCTGAAATTAGAGAAGCTCGCGCTGATCTTGCGTGTGGTATATGCCAGCTCAGTCGTTAAAGGTCTCTGATCCGGTAAACTCGCCAAAACATATCTGCGGTAACCCCAAGCAATGACTGAGAGGGTGTGAGATGCATAAGTAATCCTGTATGTGTAAGCTTACAATTTCGTGCGTCTGCATCGAGTAGCTTCTCGACGACGGCCAGCTCCCTCTTCCAGATTGCCCTCCGCCATTGCAAGGATGGCTCGCCGTCAATCATTGGCCCATCTGGAATTTGCTCCAGGCACCACCGACGGTGATTCCATATCCAGTATACCTTGGGATGTTCTCGCAGAGCTTCCATCGTCATCGCCAACTCATTAGCGAGTAGATCATTGATATCTTCCGGGGTGCTGATAATAGATTCATACATTACTGAACGGAGCAAACGAGAGTTGCTGACCTCTGAGGGAATATCCCGTTGAGCATAATGTTTCGACGATAGTTCCAGACAGTGTAGAATTCCGGGTTCAGGTCGAGTAGGCGTTCGGTTAGATCGAACGCATCCTGACTCCAACCGCGTGCCTTTTTCTGCGGGGGACTGAGACACAAGCTGATACTTGGACGGAGTGACGCACGCGAGAGAGTACATTGTCCGTTATTGCAAGATACTCGGCGATCTGTGAACTTTCGCGTTCCTTCCTTGCCTTGATTGCCTCTTGTGACTGCTGGACGCGCTTGACATTGTGCTATAATACACAGACATTGACGAGGGTACAAAGGAACAGCTTGAATTAATGAGCCTTACCATGGTCGAAGTGCAAGTGACTTATCCGACCGAAAAGGCGCAAAAATAAATAAAAATATTGTTGGACCTGCAAAATGCCCTCGCTGGAGAGTTTCTCTGCTCACTTCCCTTTGACGCTGCCCATCCCGACGCCGACGACCCATCCATACCTTCTGACCGTCCAGGACCTCCACCGCGAAGAAGACCTCCTCCGAAATCCTTCCTCGTTTCGCGCATGGTGGACTGCCATACAAAACACCAAAGACGCGTTCAACGCGTTGCTCAAGGAAGAACGGCGCGCAAATACCTCGTCTGACGAGAGCGCCCGACTGCTCGGACCCCTCGAGACTCCGCTTGCACGACGCTCCTTGCAATGTCTTACTTACATCTACGAAGCTGCCCTCGTCCAGTTCCCCGGATCCTTCAAGCTATGGAAGGCATATCTACAAATGAGGATGTCCTACGTTCTGGGAAAGCTGGTGCACAAGAAACAAGCAGGCGGAAGGAAAAAGTTCCCTGAAATGAGGGAAGCGCTGGAGGAGGAGAAGGGGTACACAGAAGAGTGGGAAGAAGGGCTCGATGGTGTCGTCGGATGGGAGGAATGGAAATCTCTTGTCGCGACATACGAGCGCGCCCTGATGTGGCTGCCCAAGGTACGCTCGTTCGTTCGTTCGACCTATCCATTAGTTGTGCTAAATGTAACTATGTAGCTTCCCCGTCTCTGGCTCATGTATTTCTCTCTCTTCTCCCATCCACTCTGTCCTCCCGTGCTCTCGCATACCCATGCCCGCCGAACGTTCGATCGTGCACTACGCACATTGCCACCTTCCTTGCATTCTCGTGTCTGGGTCAGATATCTACTTTGGGCCGAGGATAAAGGTGGTGTCACCACTGTCTCAGTGTACCGCCGTTATCTTGCCGTCGATCCAAGCTTGACCGAGCACTACGCATCCATCCTCCTTTCCCCCACCTCCTCCACTCCCAGACCATTGGAAGCTGCGAAGCTTTTGTTGTCCTTGGCAAGGAAAGCGGCACGGGGTGAATATGTCAGCCCAGAGAGCAAGAGTCCGTTCCAGCTACTCGGTGATTTCATCGACGTCGTGGAACGCTTCTCCGAAGACGTTGGTCTCGATGTAAACGACACTGTGCGATCGAACGAGGCACATGCGAAGGCCAATGCCGAAGCACAAGCTCAGAGCAACCGTTCCCCAGAATCTGCATCGGTTGACAGCCAGCTCATTCGTGTGGCCGGCCCAGCAGTGCATCTCTCAGCAGGAGGAAAGCCACTTCCAGCCTACGACGAGGACGAAGATCCTCTCAGCAAGCGAAAGCTGAATATCGAGCACGTACTCCACAAGGACGGTATTGATGTCTACAAGGACCAAGCTGGCCGTCTATGGAGTGGACTCGCGACCTACTGGATCAAGCGTGGCGAGTTCGATCGTGCAATCAGCACGTTTGAAACTGGCATCGCATCAGTTTTTACAGTCAGGGACTTCACCCAGATCTTCGATGCGTACGTACAGTTCACCGAGTCGCTCCTTAGCGCAATGATGGCGAACTTGGAAGAGCCAGATGAAGATGAGGAAGAGGATGATGTAAAGGAGAACGAGCGCGAACTGGATGCAAAAATGAAGGAATTCGAGGCATTGATGGATCGAAGACCATTCCTTCTCAACGATGTCCTGTTAAGGCGAAATCCAAACGACGTACAGGAATGGGAGAAAAGGGTAGCTTTATGGGGTGAAGATGACGAGCGGGTGCGAATACGTGATATCTTCAATTCACTCGTACTAACCAATCACTAGGTGGCAGAGACTTACACAAAAGCACTGGAAACCATCCATCCTCGCAAAGCAACGGCTAACTTGCACCGCCTCTACATCAACTTCGCTAGGTTCTACGAAGATGGTGGTATATCTGGCACAGCGGAGCCTGATATGGATAGCGCTCGCAAAATCCTTGAAAAGGCAACAAAAGTTAACTTCAAGAACGTCGAGGACCTTGCAGAGATTTGGTGTGAATGGTCAGAGATGGAACTCCGTCACGAGTAAGGCTCTATTTTGATCGACATTCCCGTACTAATAACACGTAGAAATTACGACGAGGCTGGCCGTGTTATGCAGCGAGCGGCTGCCATACCAAAGAACACAAAAATCAGTTACCACGATCATGTATGTCAATTTCCATTACCTGGTCAAGGTACTGACTCGTTCTCTCAGTCCCTCCCAGTCCAAGCGCGGCTATTCAAGTCATTGAAACTTTGGTCATTCTATGTTGACTTGGAAGAGTCAATAGGCGTCGTCGAATCAACCAAAGCCGTTTATGAGAAGATCATGGAACTCAAAATTGCGAATGCGCAGATCATAGTTAACTATGCCGCTTTCCTTGAAGAGAATCAGTACTGGGAGGACAGCTTCAGAGTAAGTTGTTCTCACAATACCCTTGAAGGTCATGCAATAACCTTTGACTGGTAGATATACGAGCGCGGGACGGAGCTCTTTACGTTCCCTATCTCATTCGAGATTTGGAACATATATCTGTCCAAATTCGTAAAACGCTATGTACGTCAACCCACTAATGCTGTCGAACTCGTTCTAAATCTCTCCTCAGGGAGGCTCGAAACTGGAGCGAGCGCGCGACCTCTTTGAACAAGCGCTGGAGAAATGTCCCCCAAAAGCTTGCAAACCATTGTTCCTTATGTACGGACAGCTCGAGGAAGATCATGGCTTAGCAAAGCGCGCCATGTCCATCTACGAGCGAGCTGCGCAAGTAGTTGCTGACGAAGACAAGTTCGAGGTATGCGCATTTCCTATCTGCCGGAACAATACTAAAATATGACAGATGTATACTGTATACATTGCCAAAGCTACGGCAAACTATGGCCTGCCTGCCACGCGACCCATATACGAACGGGCACTAGAAGTTCTGCCGGACAAGCAAACGGCAGAAATGTGTCTGCGATTCGCCGCTCTCGAGCGCAAACTCGGGGAAATTGACCGCGCTCGTGCCATTTATGCCCATGCCTCACAATTCTGCGACCCGCGGGTCAACCCCAAATTCTGGGCAGAGTGGAACAGTTTCGAGATCGAAACTGGCTCTGAAGACACCTTCCGAGAGATGCTACGGATCAAACGGAGTGTTCAAGCTCAATTCAATACGGAAGCATCCTACCTCGCTGCACAAACCCTATCGGCCAAGCAAAATGGAACGCCTGCAGAATCTGCCACTCCACCAACTGATGCAATGGCTGCTGCTGAGCAGCAAGCTGGCGCAACGAAGGGGCCATCTTTCGTCGCTGCCAAGAAGACGGCGGTCCCTGCAGGGGAAGAAACGGAGGCAGAGCCAGTTCAGGAAGCCAATGCAGATGAGATCCAAATATCAGACGATGATCTGTAGGAACTTTGTCGTACTTTCTATCCCTGTATTGTCTTATCTTGCATCCCATTTTTCTACCTCGACTGCACAAAGATCTTCCCATTTAGCATCCCACCCATCATCGATGAGGTACGGCTGCTCGACCCACTGAGAGATAGCGTCTCTGGACACCTCGAACGAGACGGAGTGAGTCCGTAGTTTGTCTATAATGTCCTTGATGAGAACGAGGGACCGATGATACGGTGGTTCAACGTCAGCCATGGACTTGACTGTGTAATGTCAGTCAATGCGACAAGGGAACGATATGCTAAACTGATAGCGCACCAAATTTCTCGAGTGGCCACGAGATCCAGAGCGCTTCTTCCTGGCACCACTTGGCGCCTTTCGTCCTCTGAGCTTCATGGTACAATGCTTCCAAATTGTCTAGCACCGTGCTCATGCGTCGCAACTGCTTTTGCTGTGAAATATTGAATGTCAACGGTCCTCCATATGACGGGCTCGAACCTTACGAGTTTAGCAGCCACCGCGTCGAGCTGGGCTATGTTCTTATCCATAATCTCGAGCTTGGGTCCAACGATCTCGGAGCGCGGCTGGCTATTCGGAGGTAGTAGAGCGAGGGAGTTGCTGGGGGTGACACATGAGACTAGCACGAAATGGACGGCGTAATACGAACTCGAGCTCTATTCTCGCATCTACCAACGTGCGCGCAGCCTTGAGGCCGTCGACGAGGACGATGTCGTCCCATGTCTGCGATATCGAGCGTAGTTCTTGGAGTAGCGTCCGAAGTTTCCGGTGGACTGTAGACTCGGAAGAGCTCCGGGATGGAGATGAAGGGGTGACAGGCTGTCGAGGCTGTAGAACTGGGGAAGATGTGGGCGTCGAGGGGCCTTTGAATGATGCGAGACGTTTGCTCATGGACCCGTGTGGCGGTGATTCAAAAGATTAGATTAGATTGTAGTAGGAACCGTGACATAATACAAGTTGCTACTTCCTACAAGCGGCGACACCATGGACAACACAGTCCTGCTTAGAGCAGAAGCAGAGCTTGTGATCAACGAGGTGCGTCGCTTCTTGCACATATCCACGATACGTCCCCGAGCGTGTTACAGGCTCGCCGACAAAAATCAGAGAGAATCAAGGACCTTGGTTTACCGATCCAGTTGGCCGGTAAAGCATTGGATATACACATCGAAGGCAGTGCGGCTTGGATAGCTGAAAACACGCACGTGGCCAAGAAGATTGACCTAGAGGCAAGGAGCCAACGTCGTCTCTCTCGCTGAACGCCCCGCCGATGCCCAACACCAGTCAGGTCGCACCTTGCAAATATACAGAGGTCACACCGCGCCCGTCACTTGTCTGGCCTTCTTCAAGCCTGACTCTTCTGATTCTGGTCGAGTCCTCATCACAGGGTCCTGGGACAAGGCGAGTCAAACGTCTCGCCTGTCTGTCGTGTTGGCACTAAGGTAGATCCACAGACAATCAAATTTTGGAACACAAATGTCCGTGTGTTCGGTTCGCGCTGCTGGACTAGCATCTTAATTGTCATAGACGAAAGCGTTAATATGTTCCGCCCCCGCTCATGACGATTTTATCAAGAGCTTGTTCGTGCTGCCCATCGCTAGACTTCTGGTATCAAGCGGTTCAGATAAAACAATCCGGTTTTGGTGCGCCTCCATTCATTTCTGGGTTCCCATTCCAATGAACTGGCACGTAGGAACCTTGCTAGTATCGAGGAGGGAAAAATCGCGTCTGCCGGATCCGTCTCCGCGCACAGTCGCCCTGTCGAATGTTTGACTGGCGTTGCGCATTCTGAGACATCGGTCACGTTGTTGACGGCGGATACAATGGGCGTCATTAAGATATGGAAGCTCGAAAGGGAATCCGGCCCTAACCCGCGATGGCGCAGCGAACTTCAAGACACGTTGAACTATCATCGAACGGGAGTCACCGAGATTCACTATGGAGCCGGTCAAATTTGGACAGGTAATCTCGAGTAGTTATCACTCGGTTTCGCATCTTGATCAGTCATTTCTCTAGCTTCTGCCGACGAGACCGTCCAGATCACTTCCTATCCTCTTGATCCGACATTGACCAGGCCAGCTCCTCCGCTCGTCCATCCGCGTCCTGTTCGTACCGTTCTCCCACTTTCCCTCACACCCCTCGCAGAACCCTACGTCGTGAGTGCTTATGGGGATGTGATTCGTTTATACGACTTGTCTACCATATCCGAACCCGAGATTCTGGGGGAGATCGATGCTCATTGGCACGATGTGACGGCCGTCAGACTCTGGATGCGGACGAGTAAAAATGAAGCTGGGCAGACCAAAATCGAACCGTGGATTGTCTCTACTAGTCTAGATGGGACCATACGCAAGTGGCGCTTTAGTGGTGAGTACGATAACTATGGCAAAAGACCCCTCTGCATTGAGCTTCAACAGAGCTCGCCACTTCCACACTCAAGAATCCCGTCGGCAGAGCAGAGCCAGTCGTGATTTCCCCTGTTCCAGAACCTACCGGAAATGCACCGGAAAGCGAATTGACAGAGGAGGAAGAACGCGAACTTGCTGAATTGATGGGAGAAGAATGATATAGTACAATGTGTGACATCACTTTACAGATCCTGCGCATGCATCGGATAGTGGTCCTTCCACCCTGGATAAAATGGATCCTCGTTTAGCGTTCTCTCTTCCCAGTCTTTCGGAACCAGTCCGCTTTCCTCCTGCTCTTTCGCCCACTCTCTGAGAGCAGGTATCACCTTGTGCTCGACATGCCACGTGCCCTTGTATTCCATGATTGATTTCTTTCCTTCCAGCAATACTTTGAGGACAAGCTTGGGAATGTAAGGCTCCCGCCGGAAATCTGTGATTGGTGTGAAAAGCGCTTTGAAGTTGAAAACAATGGCACGGGATTTGGGCAAGCGGCGTAATGTTTGCCAGTCGACGCGCAAGCATACGTTGGAGAGCGCGAGGTCAGGATCTTGTGTCTGACGATGACCCCACTCCGGTTCGCCCGTCTGCAAAAACAAGGGTTCTCCGGTCTCGATGCCCCAAGAACCACGTTGAATGGGCTTATCGCAGGGCATTTTCGAGAAGAACCTGTTCTCAAGGGGTAAGGAATGAGTTGCCAGGTGATCGAATCAGTAACTTTCACCTGTCCATGGAGAACGCCATCTTCTCCTTGTAATCCGGAATAGGACCGTGAATCTGGTGCAACGGCTTTCCCATCTTTTGACTAATGTTCCAACCAACGGCCGAGCATGCAACCCCAGCTCGCAGGACGTATAGACCCGTCTCGGGATCTTCTTGGGTGATCAAAAAGTCCTCCGGCACGTGTTCGAGGAGAAACACGAGCGGGTGAACGTCGCTAATGTCGACCTTGATCCCGAGGATGTCGTTGGAAAACACGCCCGTCCAGTCATCGTAACGAAACTGGTTCGGGTATCGTTGGCACAGATACTGAACGACCATCTCCATACATTCCCTCGACGCTTCTCGGCTTCCGGGAAGCTCGTCGATGATCAACTTTCCGTGCTTTGCGTACAGCTTCTTCCGCTGATCGATGCGTTCGCGATAGGTGGATTCGAGCTCGATCCACCAATCGGGCTCGAGCTTCTTGAGAGCTCCATTGAAACACTACTCAGTGTCTGCCGTGAGCAATTGCATCGACTGGACGACCTACACATGGTCTGATGATACCCCCATCGAAACGGTCTGTAGGGACGTGGTTTCGCGCTGTCGATATCGAAATGATAGATTGGTTTGGGAGCAGGGAATCCGGTGAGCTTCGAGTAGTCGGGAAGCCTTTTCTTGCCGGACAAGTCTAAGACTGGTCGTATCAACCATTGGTAGAGCTTGGTTGTGCTTTGTGCTGGAGCTCCACAGAGTACACCAATTAAAAGTCCAGTAGCTAAGATCGCTGCGAGGAGATCGAGCTGGGGAACAGTGACCGTCATGTCGAAAGATAACTAACAGGGCTCATCCCACGAAGAAAAGTTCGGACACCACGAATCACACGAACACTTCTTCGCGAAGTCTTCCCAGGCTCAGGCTAAGCGATAGGAGCCTATTATTATTTAGGCTTCTTTGCCGGAGTCT
>JBBPOJ010000688.1:0-21997 GCA_038091395.1 Leccinum rimulosum
CAAGCGATAGCGATAGCGTCATTATCATGCATCATTTATTCCGATCGCTGATCCCCGTGGATATTGTTACTGTTGGTGTCTCATATTCATCTTATAAAGGTCTGTGGGTGGATGTTTCACCGCCAACCCTTTACACTCCTCAGAATGCGAATAATCACCATATTCATATTTGCAGTCACCAGCAGACTGGTTGCTCTGGCTACTGCAAAACCCGTACTGAAGCGGGAGCCTGGTGGCATAGCCATACCACTCGCCCGAAACCCTCCTTTTCCGAATAACGAAAGCATTGGCCTCGACTCAATCACCTCTCATGGCATTTCAGTTAGACAGTACGTGAAATGAACCAGTTGTGATATCTGATCTGCTCAGGCTCTTTTTAGGAAGATCCTTGGTGGCCTAGATAATTACGAGATGAATACGGGGACGATGCATCCTTTCGCCGTGAAACGGAGCGAGTCCGAACTCGAAGCCCGCCGAGACACTGGTAGCGTCCCGCTGATAACTCATCAATATGGTGGTTGGATCGGCCAAATTTCGATTGGCACTCCTCCCCAGACCTTGCAGGGTAAATTGATTTGTATTATTCGAGTATGTGTTTACCCTGATCTATGTCACAGTCCAATTCGACACTGGTTCAGCGTAGGTACTTTATTTGACTTCATACAACTGTTTTTATTCAAGTAGACGCAGCGATATGTGGGTGGTGCAAAGTGGCTTTCCTGGACATTCCGCACGTCTTCTCAACCTCTGGAATCCCGGCTTATCCAAATCTGCCACGCGACTGGATCAGCAATTTCAACTCGCAAATTCAGCTGGATCCATGTCAGTCAAAGGTATTCAATTTATTGACCGCGTAACCATTGCTCGATACACTGTATGTTTTCTGTCGCTTATGAGCATGACAATTGGAGTCTGACCCCAAGCTAGGCAACCCAACAGACCTTTGGTTCTGCAATATGGCAGCACGCTTCGTTGCCGGAGATGGCTCAATACCCTGCAGGCGGTGTAGTGGGATTGGGCTTTCCTTCCATCTCGAAACTTGGTGCTTCTCCGCTGTTTGAATCCATTCTCAGAAACACTCAGGGATTCGATCCGATATTCTCATTTAAACTTTCCTCGTCTGGGGCCGAGATGTGGGTCGGTGGAACAAATGTCTTTCTGTACGATGGTGTCGTCACTTATACAGACGTAAAAAATCCTGTGAGTTAAAACGGTAGATGGGAGTGGACAGTGTCGCTGACATTGGCATCTATGTAGGGATTCTGGCATGTGTCCATGGACGATGTTCGTGTTAATGGTAATAAAATCTTCAAAAATGTACCTGTTATTTTCGACATTGGTGCAAGCTACATCTACGGAGACTGGGAACGAGTTTCAAACTTGTACTATCCCCTGGGTGGTACCCTCATGGAACATGAAGGCTTTGGTTATTATTACCGTGAGTTCCGATTACATTCGGTACAGTACCTTGTTTTTATCGACAGCCTGCAGTACCATGCGACTCTTTCCCAACACTGGGCTTCACCTTCAGTGGCAGGACGTTTGAAATCCCTTCTGGTGCTCTCAAACTCATTCCGATTGAGGAAGGTTCCAACAATTGTTTCAGCGGTATTATTGCTCAGCGCTCGTATATCGGTGAGATCTCAGTGCTTACTATCACTTCCTGATTGAATCCCCTTGAGCCGCACTGGATGGACTCGTTCTGACTGAATGCCTTAGGATTTTGGATCATCGGGAACACTTTCTTGGAGGGCGTATACAGTGTCTTCGATGTCAGTAAATCACGGGTCGGGTTTGCGGACCTCGTTTGAGTCATCGCGAATGTTCCCGATATACTGTATGTATGAGTTTGAATTCATGGTGCCAAGGGGGCAGTCTGTCCATACCTGGAGGGCATCCTTGCAACAACTTCCCCGAGGCCCCTATACCCTATCTGGGTGCTTGAGTGAATCAATGACCAACTGGAAGGGGTTCTCTTGGCCAATCAAGTCTCCACCAAAGGTGTCTCTTCGTAAACCCCAAAGAAGGTTGACTTCACGGAGCATCGTGCCGCTCTCGGCCAACTAACAACAAACCTAATTTCCTGCCGTGATTGGAGACTGGATGAATTTGGATATTGTCTGCACATTCTGTGCCGCGTGTTATCAGAAGTCGGGGACTTGGTGCAAACGCGCTGTTACGATGCGAATCCTATTCAAGTTCTGTGCGAAAATACTACATACTGCTGAGACTAATTATAGTTAGATATCGATCAAATGAACGCGAACCCCTCTATCGGCTGCCACTCATCGTCTGCATGTGGTCTGTGTGGAACGACATCAAATAGTTTTGAAAAGCAGGGTGTATGCGGCAAGGAGTAATGCTGGTACGGATTTTCTCCGTGCAACTTTGCACCGCAACGATAGCAAAAGTGGGCTCCACATTTAGCACAAGTCATCTGTAGAGTTAGTATCAGCGCACGAACAAGAGTTCTGTGTAGGCATGAGGTGGAGTTGCACGCACATGATTGCAACCCATTGATTTCTCGACTCTTATTTGGCAACCGGGGCAAGCCATTGTGCTTGAATCCATCCATTTCCTGTTCTCTTGCTCTTCCTCGTGATGTCTCACAAGTCTGAGAACATTATTACGACCATAACGGCGTTCTATCGCGCGCCGATTGGATGAATCAGGTGGTGCTGAGAGATACTCGAGGATGAATTTGGAAGTGACAGGGAGGGGACAAGAAGTGTGAGGTCCATGCCTGACATCGCTAATGAACAGAGACAGAGTGATAGTATGCGGTGACGTACCAAGTGCGTCTACAGAAAGCACAAAAGGAGTAATTGCAAGCATTGCAGGTGCGGAGACGTGCCCAACCGGACTCGTCGTCGTCAGAGACACCATTTGTCGACGATTGAGGTCCTGGGACGGGTTCCTGACAGTATTTCATGGGGCAATGGATCATGGCTGGGTCGCGCTCGAGATCACGCTTCTTGCGGAGCCATTTCCACCTGGTGACTTGGTCTTCTGTGAGGACGGCTTTGACTTCATCCTCTGTTGCTTCGCGAAGACCATCTACATCATTGTCGTCAGTGTTCCCACATTTGGGCTCGGGACAACCGACATGAGAGACTTGGCCCTCCTTGACGTGTAGTTCCCACATGTCAACCAGACAGGCCCTGCAGAAGACATGGCCGCACGAGAGGGCGAGACCGTGTACGCCCTTGCGCTGCGAGAGACATATTGCGCATAGATAAGAAGAGTGAGCGAACTGCTGTGATTTGGATGCGGAGGCGTAGGCGATGAGAGGAGAGAGGAGGAGCTGTGGAGAGGGATGGGGTATTCTGAAGGCGGGGAGTCATGGGATAGGGGTCGGATGAACGAAAGGGGAAGGACGTACCGGATGGTGTCGTCGGCTAGCAGTCCAACTTCTGCCAAGAAATCACCCGTGCGTATCCACTCGACCCAGGTATAGAGAACGCCTGAATCGTCTCCGGGGGACCACATTGCGTTCAGGCGTTCCTTGATGAGTGCGAGGGTGGACGTGGGTATCCATGCCGGGGAGGCTTGGAGGGACTGGATTATGGGTGGTTCCTGGGAGGGATACAAGGGAGGGAGGAAGACGCGGAGACGAAGGGGCGGGAGGACGGAGAGAGAGGTTGAGAGGGAGGAAGCATTCTCGGAGGAGATGTGGACGGGTAGATCGGATAGAAGTTCGACCGGTACTTGCAGGACGGCGATGGAATCGTGTAGGGATACGCAGATCGTCGGGTGGATCGACTATATGCGCGCGTGAGTCAGTTTGATGAGACCGGCGCAGTCGAGTTTGCAACGGACCTCGAGAACGGACCACTCGATCGACGACATGGATTGGATTGAATGAATGGCTAATGTGCTAAATATTATGTAAAATAAAAAATTACAAACCACATCCGCCCGAAAAAGAATCTCCTCGCGCAACGTCGACTACGACCACGACGAGCGCGGGTACGACGACTACGAGCATCGAACAGAGCGCGTCACTGACCCATCTTTGACACCGACTTCCACGTCCATAACCAGCAGAGCGTCGACAACTCACCAGACGTTGGCACTGAGGAGCGAATACCCTCCTCCTAAACCCCAGACGACCATACCCCCTCATACATATTTCGCGCCACTACCCGCACTTGCTCTCTTACACCCACCGTATCTCAATACAGACATGGACATCTATTCCATATCTTTCACTCACCCACGCAGGTCTCGCCATCTCCACTCCCCTTCCTCCTCACTCGACGCCCATGACCACCGTGTCCCCCACCACATCCAACACCTCCCCGAAAACTTTCCTTCCTCCTTCCCCCTCCCCGCAAGTCAACCTTCTCCCTCCAGTCAGGCTGACTCCGACACCGTCGACAAACTTGCAATGCTCGCGAGGTCACTTCATAACGTCCAACTCTCCTACCTCCTTTCAGACGGCGGTCGCAGTTGGAATTTTTACATCTCTGGCGCATATCAACAGGTCATGCAGGCCCGTGGTATGCTTCTCAAAGACAGTCCTGTTCAGGTCAGTCCCCTCTTTTGCCATTCTTCTTGGCCCCTCTTTACTCAACCTCCTCAGCATCGCACCGCGATCAAGGTACCCCGTTCCGACATCCTCGACTCTCCCTCCTCAAAGCCCACACTAAAACCTGACGTGCGACGTAGACTCGATGAAATCGCCTCTCTGACTTATGCCCACATCGCCGTCGTAAACTCACCTCTTTCTCTCTCAAGTCGAACACCCCCCGACGGCATCTCCACCAGCGCTGGTTGGACTGGCCTCGAAACTGAACGCGTATGTGAACTCGTTGTCACCGGTCAAGGTGATGCCACTGAGCTGGCAAGAGTCCGCCTTTTGGTCATGTTGGATGAACTCGTTCGTCTCCCTCTCGTTGTTCCTCGTTCTTCTCTCACCCCGTTCACAGAGTGGTCTGCACGCTGAAGCTTGTGAAATCGACCAAAAGTTGCACGCCATCATTGCTGGCCGCAAACGCCATGTCCTTCAGTCCATCCAAGAGGAGACCGCCACCAACATTTACTATCCTTCTCCTCTCCAGGGCCTCGTTGGCCCTGATCTCGTCTCGCCGACTGTCGGCACTAATGGCAGTGCCCAGGCTGGCCAGGTTCAAGGGAACCAGCATCAACAGGCTCATAATCCAAACGTCATTTGGATCACCGGAGAGTTCTTTGGTGTGCAGAGGGCCAGAGACATGCTCTACCAGCTGTCTGCAAACAAGGTTTGTTTCGCGTTTACGAATTCATAGATCTCGTTCATCTGTTATGCAGAGCAAAAGCGTCATTTCTCGCGATACTGTCATCGTTCCTCGCAAACTCGACTGGATGGTTCTTGATCGGACCGAAGACCTGAAATCTATCATGTCCGATAATGCGACATTTATTCAGTTCCCACCGATCGGCAGTTCGACAAGCTTGATTACCGTATTTGGCGATCACCGGGTCAATGTCCAGAGAACCACTAGAGGGATAATGCAGCTCGTACGTAACTAGATTTCCATTGGGTCGTTCTGTCATCTCATCTTGCACGCCAGGCTTGTCAATATTACGTCGCTTCCTTCTGGCTCCTCCCTGTTCAATTCAACGTGCTTCTCCCACCCGCGACACTCAACAGCTCGCAGGTGACCACACTGTTGAAACAGATTTCCCTTACGACGGGTGCGGAGGTCGTGTTCAAGAGTATGTGTTTCGAGATGCACGGTCTGGAGTACGAAGTCCGAGCGGCCATCGGCATGATTTTGGACTTGGATCTCGTGAAGGTGCCCCTGAGTCGTTGCTCACTACAGTCGCGATTACTCATACCGTTTCAAATAACAGACATTCCATCATGAAATCCGCTTCCAGGTCGAGCTTGCCAACGAACATCGCGAGTTCATATCGGGCAAGAAGAACGGTAAAATCAATAAGATCATGCAAACCGCGTCTGTCAAGATAAAGTTCGAGACCTTCAATGACCACAACTTCCTTATCGATCTTTCCGGCTCCGACGCCTCAATCCTGAGTGGTCTTACGCTTCTGCAAGAGGAGCTTCCGGCTGAGATATCCTTCCATGTCCCAGAGGCATACCATAAACGTATTATTGGCATAGGAGGAAGGAACATTCAGAGAATCATGAAGAAGTACGGAGTTTACGTCAAGTTTTCAAATGCAGAAGAGTTTGCTGCGTTGGGCGGTTACAACGACAATGAGGATAACGTCGTTGCCAGAACCCCGTCCAAGAATGCGACCAATTTGGATAATCTGAAGCAATCGGTTATGGAGATTGTGAACCCAAAGGTGTGTTGGGGTCGCCGCGGAAATTGGTGCGACGGTGATTTAACCCAACTTCAGGACAAGGATTATGTCAACGAGACCCTATCGATCCCCCGCCGATACCACCGCACACTACTTGGCGAAAAAGCTATATTTATCCACGATATCGAGTCGAAAACAAATTCGCGTGTGCGATTCCCGGACAAAGAAACAGCTTCTGATGTCGTTACGATCTTCGGTCCCGAGAGTCAAGTGCAGATTGCTGGTGCTATGTTACTGGTCAGTCCTGATTACCTCACATCCCTTGCTTCATATAACAAGCAACAGGAACATGTTCCATTTGAGGCGGACATGGGAGTTCCGCCCAGTCCTGACTTGCCGGTGGTTTGTGCCTCCCAAGAATTTGTCGCGTTCGTCGAACGCATCAAACGGGAATTCCAAGTATCTATCACGCCGAACCTCAGGCCCCCCGCCCCCATTCACTCCACGAATGGTTCTAGTACCTCGTTGGACCATCCATCCTCTCAGGCTTCGCCCCAAGTGGCGCAGATTCAATCACAGGGCGAGTTTAGCTTCAAATTCAGGTGTCAGAGGTCAAACACCGACTTCCTACTCGCTGCGAGGGAGATGCTTGAGCAATTCCTCCTTAATCACAACGTACGCGTTTACCCTTCCCCGACGGCGCATACACATAAGAGGGGCGACTCTTTTGCCGAGGCCTTCCCACACTTTGACAGCAAAGTGCTTTCGACTGCAAGAAGGCATGGTGAGTTCTCGCCTTCTTGATCCGCCAATTGTTTTTATGTAAAAATGCCTTTTACTCATTGCCCAATCTCATCAGAGTCGGTCGAGTTGACGCGTTCGTCGGAGATTCTTGGTGATCGACGGCTGAGGTTGGCAAATTCATCTCCGGATGTAAAGGCGCTGTTCAATGCTCCTGCATACATTTATGATCTCGAGGAACACGAGGATTCGCAATCAGCGTATGGGCCGCCTGGAACAGGACTTGATTATTGGACGCCGTTGCCGCCAATTGTGTGTTTTCGCGTCATTGCGACTCGCAGTTCATTATCTCACGGATTATCGTTTTTTAGGGCTCAGGAATCGCATCGCGAACTCGCCATACCGAGGATGCCCTGAAACGGGGCTCAGATTCCCTCCTCGAATCCAAGATCAAGGAGCAGATCTCTAAACCCCGATCTCTTCAAAATCGTGCACAGTCCCTTGATCTCACATATTCCCTCTCGCGGATTACTGAGGGTTCCTCGCGATTTCAACCTCCAGAATCACCCACAACGTCTACGGGGGGAGGCACAGGGGGAAACTCGAGTCCGACGAGCGCCACCGCGCCTTCGTTCCCTAGTGTCTACGGGCCCAGGTCATCGGCTGTGATCGGGTCTTCTTCTCAGAGAAACGCAAGGGTAATGGACGAGGAAGTTGTGGACGAGGTGTCGCGGGTGATGTCGAACCTTGGGCTCTAAAGGTTGCCCTCGTTCGTACACACTTTTCTTTATTTTACTCTTCCCAAAAAAAAAAAGGACAACAAACCAATTCTGCTGTAGAAGAAGGGCAAAGGGGGACGCACGTATGTGGTGGACATATCTGTCGAGAAAACGGTCTTAATCCGTTTCAGGAGGAATGCGGTAATCCTACTGAAACCCACTCTTATTCTTCACTGTCGCTGTCTCTCACACTTGTCATGGGACTCCTATCCATTCAGGATTTCTATTTATCAGGGCAAATGTACAGGAGAACGTGTATCTCCACCTGGTACCCCATCCCATCGCATCCGTCACTCCGTCTGTCTCGTTATCTCTCTCACATCATCACGCAACGGCATCATTTCTCTACATATCGCTTCTTCTTCAAGGTTGAAATAGTCTCTCACCCCACTTTCACCATTCACCATCATACATACTTGATGGAGGACTCACCCCCCCAACAAGTTTCTTGCTCCATGATGTTCATACGCCTGCCAAACTGATTGGCTCTCTTCTATCCCATATCTCTGTTTTTCGTCCTCGGATTGTTACAGTGTCTCGCAGTGTCTCTTTTACAGTTTGCTTTATCTTCCGTGGTTCTGTTTCTGTTCTTGCTTTTTGTACACTACATAAGCAGATAGTTACTACAGTAGTGGGTTGGCCATATCGTTATCATTCCGCTAATAAACGCTATTTATCTGGTGGTATGAAGCTCCGTGTCGAGCGGCACGGAGATGGATTAAATCAGAAAACGATCCAGGGCACCTCGTACAACACAAAATCGAATATTTCCTGCTCCAGGAGTGTTTGGTACTCTCCTATGAACTCGTCCGTTCCACCGGCCTTCTGTTTCTTGGATCTGCCGGAGCGATGGGCGAGGTAGGCAAACTGATTGGTCATGACCGACAGTGTCTTCTTGGTCGACTTTGGATCGGGCTAATGACGAATGGGCGGTTAGGACAGCTACAAAACGGAAGAGGTCTCGTACCTTGATGGCAACTCCGACATAATTGGAGGGTAGACCGTACCGGAGGACACTCTCTACGAACAAGCGCAGGACCTTGAGATGTACCAAGAGCTGGAAAGACTCTGAAAAGTTGGTCCTGGACAACCTCAACAGCTCTGTCTGGGGGAGTGACAGATGAGTGGAGGGGCAGAGATGCCATACGTGAGGTTTCTCACCCAAAGCTCCTTCTCGGTGGTGTCCGTCGCCTCGAGCTCTTCTCGCTGCCTGTCGATTTGCTCTTCCGAATACACAAAGTCACGCACGACGAATCTGTAACGCTCCGACGGTCGGTCTGACAGCTTTCCATATTCAAAAACGCAGATCAACGCACTTGTTCTCTCTGCACTTTTGGACAAATTCGTCGTGCACCCTCTTGAAAATCACGACGCTAATGAGGGTATATTCGTCGTCCGAAGCGACGGTGCTGTAAGTCGCATGCAATACCACAACGATCAGAAACGTGTATTCATCGTGACATCACGGTGACTCACGATGACGAACGCGGGACTACCATGCTTGTCAGACGTTCATATTTCGCGTTCCACTCCTTCGTCAGAGTTCTTTTGGATCGGAGAAGGTGAAAAGTGTGCAGACGTAAAGAAATGAGAGACGAGACAGATCACCAAAGCTTACTTTGGTACCGCCACCAGGCATGTTTGCATGTACTCTGAATCTTGTATCATGTCTTCGTTTGACACGACGTCGACAAGAGACCGGACGGAGAGATTGCCCCTGGGTGGAACACGTCAAAACGGGGCCAGAGAGCAACGCGGAAAGTACACACATCCTCTTGCGTTGCATCTGCACGAGGGATCCCTTGACAAGGTTGTAGTTGTTCAGTTTAGACTTCATCATGTTATCAATGGATGCCATGTCCTGAACGCGTGATCAGCATGCGGTGATGGGTATGAATGGAGTGGAATCGGGTGGGGTGGGTGGATGGGGTGGACGCGCGTGATACAACCTTATTGAGAACGTCGACGGTCTCTCGCAGGCTTCTTTGCACGCCGTATCGGCCTTCGTTCCATCGCCAGCCTTTGAAAATGTAATCATCGACGGTCCGTTCATTCACTAAAACGTGTTGAGCGAGCTTTGCCGGGTCGTTGTTGAGGAGGTTGCGCAGTGTGTCGACGGTCTTGGCGACGGCAGAAGTGAAGAACGCGTCCTGCTTCGGCAGTTCCTCTGAGAGGGTGATGAGGGAATCTAGTGTGCCAGTCTACGGGTGCAGGAATCGGGGGTTAAATGAGAGCCATGCGCGGAGAACGAGGGTACCTTGAACGCGGGGATGGCAAACTCGGCAATGGCTGCCTGCGAGGACCGGGACGGCTGAGCGAGCTTGGACGTGATTTCTGGGAGCAGTCCCTCTGCGTCCCCGTCGTTTGGAATGGCGATCAACCAGGTACTCTGATCAGACGGCATCGTTGTCGTCGTCCTCGTGGAATTCTTCGATGCAGCGCGAGCACGTCTGCCAGTGTCCGAGATGTTGGCCTCGAGTGTACTGCAAGGATAATACCCAAATCGAGACTTGGCAACCGTGTCTATTAGAAATTATTAAAATTTATTATTAATGGATGTGTTCACCACATGATCATGATGTTGCCCGTCCTGTCCCGTGTCGGGAGGCTGAGAAACGTTGTCTCATCCCCTTCCAGGTTCATGTACACGACGTCGGCAGCGCCATACTTGCTCTCGCCCGCCAACCTGCGCGATCAGGTTTCCGCAGGCAATGTATCGGTCCTCGATGCTAGTTGGTTCATGCCCAACTCCCCGCGACGGCCTTTCCAGGAGTTCCAGGAGAAGCGCATTCCAGGCGCCCATTTCTTGGACCTCGACGAGGTCGCGAACCCTCATGATCTGGGTCTAAAACACATGATGCCTTCCGAACGCGTTTTTGCTGATGCGTGTGGTCCGTTCCTTTTCATGCCATCGCAGTCGCTCTCAACGTTGACCACTTCTGAAACAGAGAGACTGGGCATTCATCCCAACTCCCATGTAATAATGTGAGGGCCCTTTCCATTCGAGCGAACGGACCGGAAGAGACAACGATCACTTAGATACGATACACACGGTGTCTTCTCCTCACCTCGTGCCCTCTTCATGTTCAGGGCGTTCGGCCATCAAAAGTCCAGCATCCTTGATGGTGGCCTCCCACGTTGGGTGGCTGAGGGCTTCGATACGGTCGGTGGGACCCCCGGAGAAGAGAAGAGGTCCACGTATCCCACTCCTGTCTTTGAGGCAGAAGCCGTCCGCTGTGAGACTTCATTTGCCCTATCGACCAATCGCGTTTTTCTGAGAGCCGATGCGCAGCCTATGAGCAAGTGGTCGTTAACTCCTTCCCGGACCCAGCGCTAGATCCTGCCGTTGAATTGGTGGTCGATGCACGATCCCGTGGCCGGTATGTCTCTGTCTACTATCCCGCTTAACCTACGGCCTCATCATTTGCGACAATACGTAGTTTCTTTGGCACTGACCCCGAACCTCGCCCTGGTTTATCTTCCGGTCACATACCTCATTCATTCTCGCTTCCATTTAATGTGTTCCTCAAAACTAACACAGTGCCCGGTTCCTCTGCCCAATATACCACTTTCTTATCTGAACCCGATTTACGCCAAGCCCTCGTGCACGCCATTGGAGCTGACCAGGCGCAGTTGGTGCTGACTGGCGTGCGTCCAATCACCACCTCCTGTGGAAGTGGCATGACAGCTGGAATATTATGGCTGGGTCTGAAATTGTTGGGCGCACCAAACGTTGCGCTCTATGACGAGGTATGTATCGATCAGGTTTCACTTAAGCGGTATGAATGAAATTCTCCCATAGTCATGGACAGGATACGCTAGCAGGGCAGAGAGCCGCATCGAAAAGTCCGCGTGAAATCGCGGAAATCATCGAAATCTATTAACGTTGCTGTGATCTATCTTTTGTATGTAACATGTAACATGGTGCTTGTAAGTAGTGTAGGTGGTAGTACAACATTAGTCGTTGCTCGTGATTACGTTTTCGTTGCGAGTCGTAAGTTGGTTTTTGTTATACAGGTTCGTGACGAATCACCGGATATCATAACGATACACATACCATCATTCAAACCCCTGAGCCCTTTTAAAACCCGGAAGAAAGACAAAAAGGAATGAAAAATGAAGAAAACAGTGACGCAGCAGATTAGCAAAGATCCCCGTGCCGGTTCAAGACGGTCATTAAGCCTTTGATACCCTGGGCGGCGTCAATCTGCACGGGTTTTTGCGCATCTGGCCAAGTTGACCGTGCCACAGTCGCAGAGTAACGTACCTGTATACGCAGGTTGAATACAGGTCAATCTATACTGTGGAGAAGATGTACTCACGACGACTTTGAATTCGTTCCGTTTCTGGAGTTTAGGATGACGAATGATGCAGTCCCATCTACGTTGGAATGCAGCATTAATCATTTTGATGCGATCGAACGGAGGCGGCACTTACTGCTCCTCCAATAGGACGTTACCGCCCATCGTCTTCGCGGTGGAATACAGCCCCTTGCGGGAGAGGTCGACCAGTCTCCGAGCGTCGACACCCCCTTTGCAAAGAAACTGTTCAGTGTGTGCAACACGAGGCCCAACTTTCATGGGTGCCGTTTTGGCTAGCGTGTCGTGTGTGTAGGCCGGACCCGAACAGCTCTTGATGCTGTCCTTGTCACTGCCCTGTGTGGCGATCTCGACGTGCTGGCGAGTGTCCTCGATCCGTTTGTTGACTCGGAAGAGGCGGGAGAAAATGAGGGTGCAACAGTTAACCATGTCGGCGAGTGGGCTAACGAGGAGCTTTGAGTGCATCAAACAAAAGAGGTGGCCAAGGAGCTTCGAACCTTGCGAACCTGCCGTTATATACGAGCCTGCCTGATGTGGCATACTTCCTTCCGGTATTCTTGGCCTCCCGTGTCCGCAACTCGTTCCGGTGTGACTGGACGGGTCCAGGTTCTAAACGAGACATGCACACGAGGCATTTCCAATATTAAAACGTAGACCTTGAGGTAATATCACCGTCTGTAACACCTCCATCATTGAAATGCGTGATCGTCACCTCTTCAATAGATAATTCGCAGTCAGATCGTTCCTAACGGGGTTGATACACTGAACGGATCTAATTTCATTCGCTTGAGATGGAGTGGTGAGCCCACGAGGATGAGATAACAACACAGGAGGCGGTTAGGAGAACACACGACGATAAGTTACGAGAACTAGCGTTCTGCTTTAAGCACGGCTATGAAGGGGGGTCGTCGCGAAGCAGGGGGCTTTCCAGATACGGACCCCGCACGCCCAATATAGTCCACCTCCAATCGATACTGCTTTCCACGTCGTAATCGCGTCAACGTCCAGCTGTGAATCCAGTTGCGATAATCGGCCAGTGAGAGACGGAAGAACTGGAAACGTATACTCACCCCTCCAGGAGCAGTACATTATAATTTCTCTTCGCCATCTCCCGTAATAGTTGCTGTTGGGAGAATATTAACGCGTTGGTACATTGGTCTCCGTCCGGGACGTGTTTGAAGTCAAAGATGTACTTCCTGCACGTTTCACGTGCTCCGATCTTCACAATATCAATATCTAGGAAGAGGAAGATCAAGTGGGTTCTCCGTGAGATAGCGGGGCGACTACCTGTTTCGTCATTGAACATGAGCACGGGTTCCACAGTCTCGCATCCGACAACCTCCCAAGGCGGATCGTGCCCAGGCCTGCGACGGAACCATCTCCACCTCATGATGAGAACGCAAGCCTCGAGTAAGTTGGTGAGAATGCGTTATCCTGCGCTGCGATTACAGTTCAGGGCCGCGCGGGGCGCTGCTCGGCAGTGGAACCCTTTATGCCCTGCTCCGAATCGATCGGACACCGCCACTCGAGGCTTCCTCAGCGGATTGACGAATATCAATTACGTGGAATCGCATTTGCCGCGACGACGTACGCCTCACCTCGGCAGGACGAAACAGGGATCGTCTGTATGGTTTCAAGATTGTTTAGGGTTGTACGCAATCTCTTCCTCGCGTGTTACTATGTTCTAAGAATGTCATTTACGTCCAGGATGTTGAGCACCTGAAAAGTCTAGACATTCGGACGAGTGATCCGGTGCATCTCCGAGTCTCTCACAGTGAGACATGCTGCTCGCCAAAGGTTAACTCGTTGTTGGATGACCTTATCGGTACGGGCCGAACTGAGAAGCGAAGCACAGAGTTTGGACAGCACTGGAGGAGGTTGCAATCTTTTTGCAAATACTACGCTGGCCCAGACCAAGTAAGCGGGGCCTAAAAAGCACTACTTTCCAGCACGACTCACTCGAATGGAGACTGGCATCACCTCAATCCCCTCGCGTAACAGTTAACTCTGCGGACAATCAATCGGGTCGCAGTGATCCGTGTCCTGAATCATGTCTTCGACGAAGCTCCATGGACTCAACGAGGACGATGCTACGGGTATCATATGAATTCCATAACTTGAGATCCCGGTCCCGAACCCTGATAGCGCTACGAATGGAATTGGTGTGGACTTAGATCGCTGGCAAGGGCAGAAAGGAACTTGAACATTTACCTGTTATCGATTCATCATCCAGGGACATATCTAAGGGACATATCTAAGCGATACACCGTGTCCATCGTCGACGGACATGCTACTCTGCGATCAGGGATTCCGAGGATAACGAGAATAAATGCGTCAGAGAACCGACCATGCACTCGGGTGATTCGGAAGTTGTTTCAAATTAGGCACTACTAGCAGTGGATCCCATTCCAGCCATTATATTCGTGCTGAGAGCCACACACAACAAATTCAAATATTGTCTCGTCCTCCGGTGGATCAACAGCTGACCAAGATATCTTAGCGGCCCAAATGTGTTGCCCTGTCCCCATTTCGTTCTTCGATCTAAGGCTTAGGCCATCAGGACCCTATGACACGTATATATTACCCGGGTAACCGAGTCCGCAGTTGTGAAGTTGTCCAACCTGGAGATTACCAGCCGCGGTCTCCCTGAGAAACCAGCTGACATTTCGGTCTGACGGCGAGCCACGGTCCTGATATGAATAGACCAATACTACCTGGACGCGTGGCTTCACTCTCCCCCCACGATGACCAAACTGCAGGGGTGGGTCCAGCGTTCAATCGTTCTTACTTTGCCACCTACACCAACTTCGATAAAAATCGTGCACGTGGGGACTTCGCATGACATGATAATCTGGCCTGCTCTACAGTACTTACTTGTAGCTACTAATCTGGATTACGGCACCATCAGTCATGAGGCACCTTGCCACCGCTCGCAAATGTATGTATGAGATCCCCTCCAGGAGTAGTCGGATGCCATCATACAGGCACTGATGTGATGAGGACATACTCGGTGGTCGAACCTTGGTGGAGACAGTTTTGATTGAGGAGTATGCAGATAGTACAAAATGCCGAACAATCTCGGAGTCTCAAATTACAGTAGAAGGTAACTCCGAGTTGCGCGCTGTAAACCAAACGGTTTTCGTCCACCAACGGCTTCCGTCAACCTAACTTATCTACATAAATTTGCAGAAGGTCCCGCATCGTGAACAAGATGCGGGATACGGGCCCCCGTTCCCACTCCGTCCGAAGCAAGTTCAAGGACGTACACAATGTCAACAATTCAACAATTTGACCACTTTCAAATCAACACTGTGAATGTACAAAACTGATTCTCCCGTTCATAGCGTCATGGTACTTATATTCAGAATCTGAACTCGACTCAGAAACGTTCGTCGTGGGTATCTTCCTCAAAGGAACGACGCCAGGCCTGCCAGAACAGCGGTAGCAATACCGAAGACGGTCACCACGGCCATATTTTTCCCGCCACCAATTCCAGCGCTCGCCGCAGATGAAGATGTTGCCGTCGGCGATGGAACGCTTGCGCTCGCCGTGATGTTGGCACAGCCGGAAGTTGCGTTACTCGGAACCGTCGCATTGGCGGAGAGCGTCAAATCCGCACACTAGCAGTTAAATCAATCCACGAGTCCCGTCGTGAATAAACCGTTGGTAAAACTAACCTGATACAGAACGCCGTCACCTCCGTCAAAGATCACCTGAATGGTCACATTTGCTCCATCTTCGATGCCAGTGACGTTAGACGCAGAGATGTCGATTGGGAAGCAGAACAGCCCTTCTCCAGTTGTTTGGAAGTACGGGACAACCTGCTGATACCCCGAAGAGGAGTTGAAGTCCGCGAATGATGTTGGGTTCTGATTAGTGGAGATAATAACTCCCACTACAAAAAGCGTTAATTCATCTGGTGGGCGACGTGGTGATAAAATTACCAGTCCATGTCGTGTGTTCGCTGTTAAGGTCAATTATCGCGTTGTTTAGGGGGAACACAGTACGGTTTGAGACCGCGTTGGTATATCCGTCTAGATCAACCATCGTTCAGGTAATCACCACTAAGCATTGGTGTCGTCCTCACCACAAAAGGTGGGCTCTGAATTCTGGACAAATGGTCCCCTGGGAAGGGGATATTGCAACTGGAAGTGAGCCTTCGCAAAAGCAGAGAGCGTTGTAGCGACAACAAGAGTGATGAAACGCATTTCGTGGGGTTGCAAGTGGTTAGAAAGAATTTCTTATCCGTAGAAAGTACCTAGTAGTAGCATACTACTCAGGCTATTTATCTGCCAATAGCGTCTACAAAAAGTTTTTTCACTAAAATTTGGTCCTGTTTGGTTCGTTCCCAGGGCGCTGTGTCCTCATGACTGCACTCAGACACAAGCTGCCAACTTGACAAGTTTTGATTTTCCAATCTCACAAATATAAGCGTCTCAGCTCTTACAATACACATGCATCAGGAAGCGCTGTTCGTTCTACCCGAGACTGTATATCCCAGTTTCAGTTTCGGCTTCGTCGTTGCATTCTGATGTTACTTTCACGTTTACGACCAGTCATGTGCAGCACGATTTGAAATCATGACTAGAAGATGCCAAACGACATGAGTGTTGACCATCAGTTGGCGGTTCCCTGTGCTGCGTGTGCTGACTTGTGTTCAACGGTTTCGAGCCTGAAGGATAGAACTTCAAGTATCGACCGGATCTCCTCTACGCTCCGGCATTCCCAGATAGAACAGCAGCTTGGCTTCGATATTCATGTATCGAAAACGACATGCTACACTAACTAGCGAGCGCGCGTTTACACATAAGCTACCACTGGGGTCCACGTCCAGGGTGGTCTGGATGGCCTTGTTATCAAGTATCCGTCATGGTATCAATTACAAGCAGTGAAATGTCAGGCAGTGAAAAGACGAGCTACTTGCGACCAATCCGGCCAACCAAAAATTCTCCGGTCCCCAGACCAAGGATGATAGATAAAATGTATGCTCCATTGAAAGTCCTGTCCGCTCGTTTCAACTCGACACGGGTAGAAATCAACCAATCCGGACTCACATGACAGCCAGCATTATGACATACCCAAATGTCGACTGAACGCCTTGAATTACTCCACGTGGGATATCCTCTAACAGTTTGAAGGGAGGTATAAGCCTCTTGCGCACTGTACTCTCTCCAGAGCCTTCGACGCTTCTTTCCTTGTCGATATTACATCGTGTGATTGTTCTGGCTGCTGGTTAGATATTGGGAATAGGAGAAAGCAATAATCAGCGAACTTAGCCCTCCAGTGTAATTCCTGAGTCCGCCGATAGGCGGCAAGGCATCGTTCCAGAATGGAAAACAGAAAGAATCCTATGGAAGCACCCGCGATCGCACCGCTGGACGAAGGGGTCCAAGCCTGGAAGACAAGATAATCACCATTCCCAAAATGCAGGTATGGTGTCATGCCCATTGACATGCTACTAGTCGAGTAGTTCATGGTGTCTAGGATGAAGCGGGGTAGCGGGCCAATGACCGCGAAGAACATCGCCATGCGAAATTCTCATGCTAGACGTTTGAAACGGAGAGTCGGGGTTCGAAATGAGGCACGACGGCCTTGTGTCGGATAAGCGGACGCCCGTCGCTCATCTATAGGCCGTGACCTGCCGTGACCACAGTATTCCGGACTCATGCTGCGCATGTCAGTAGATGACGTGTGATCCGAGTCCCTGTCGAGACCCACGTGGTGCCTTGTGGATGCAGTGCGGCTGACGGTGTAGAGCGTTGTGTGCTTGTCATGTCCGTACTGCGTTAATTCGAGCTAGCGTCATCTTGAAGTATTCCCAGTGGACACTGAAGGCACCTGACTTCTTTGCGGACGTCAATCTTGATCACGATAGCCAATTAGTGCTGTCAAACGGGTGTTTGATAATCTTCCCGAGGTACAAAGCGAGAATTGGCACAAAAGAAAGATCGGTCAAACCGTAAGTTTGCACATCAACAGTTCTGTATGCGAGAGAACTAGATCAGTCCAGGTCAGCCCATTGATCACCAGAGAGCCAAAAAGAGAGAAATCCAGCTATCTCTCCCAGCCTTTCAAGATAAAAAAACAAGCAGATACGCTTACATTTCTGGGACAAAAATAATCAAGACAGACGGGTGAGAGTGGAAAAGGTTTCATCGCACCTGAAACCCCGATGTTCTGCTCGGGAATAGATGCACGGGCGGAAGTTTCGACCGGTTTATCTTGATTCCAATATTATTCAACTGGCGTGAGATTGTAACAGTCATATTAATTCAGGGAATGAGCCAAACCGATCCAAACCGGCCCATGGTTATCATAGTAACAAGGGCTATTGGCATCAGTCATGTGATGCAGCGAAGTCAGGTGATGGCGGAATGCTGACAAGACAGGTAAAACAGCCGGCGGAGGGCGAGACAAGCAAAGTCACAATGATAATGCGATGGTCGATGATGCGAAGAGCTTGAATGGCCAGTCCGTTTGATCAACATAAAGGAAGTAAGCCGAGTAGCAGAGCCGATAGAAGACATTGTGCTTGTCCAGTACTTGCTGGTGAAGATGATCAGCGGCACGATGCCACACAAGTGTTCCGAGAACTGCGCTCCCACTTGTGTTGCTGCGTGCTGCTGAAAAGAGGGTCAATGGATGTTGCGAAGAAAATACGGAGGAAGTTGCTGTGTGGTGGATAGTAGGGTGGAAGAAAGTGAGTGAGAGGGAGGATCAAGCTGCTGCGGCATTTTTGCTGGACTATTAATAATATGTCAATGGGGCGGAGAGCCCCCCTGACACTCCAACGCAATTACATAATAATAATAACTTAGGGTTGCCATTTGATGAGAAACCCCTATGATACTTAGTTCGAGAAATTTAAGTACACGGTAGACGGGGAGTAAAGTGAGTGTAAAGTGGGCGTACAGTAGCAGCAAAGCGTGTGAAGTGAAGTGAGGCGAAGAATTTAGTTAAATCCAGCTTAAACTTGAATTGAGTCTCTGATTGGCTGGAGCGGCGGGCCGCTTCAATTTTGTCCGGGCCCGCTAGGGACACTCGGAACCAATGGTCGGCAACGCGCACGACGACCCCGAACCTCGCCACACGCTGTACGCCGTCCAGTGTGAAAAACAATTCAAACAGTTCATTTTTTCAGCGTCTGCGCGCTGTCGCGCGCCTGCATCTCAGCCGTTCCTGTGCCCCTACGTCGAGACTGGACCCGCATGCCTCCTGCCTGACCTTTCCTTGTGCCGGGCCAGGTACCCCGGCCGTGCTTTGCCGGACATGCCCGCGGCCGGATTGATTTAACATAAACTTTTCACGCGTAGACACAACGACGGACAACAACAAATTCAAAAGCGCGTCCAGCGGAAAGTTGACGTATCGAATTTCGACAACCCTCTCCTAATTGTGCTTCAAAGTTTCCCTTGTTATTCAGGCAGATCGATGGCGTACCGATGATGATAGGACTAAATGTAGCGTCTCCTGCAAACGAGAATGTGTTCTGATCAGCATAATAGCAAAGCTGATACATTTCAGACACTTGCAACAGAGGATAGGATCCGGCGGGCGACCAAATGGATGACAGGAGTGATGTTCGTTCGAACGTGACATCATCCGAGTCGTGAAATCCACCTCGCTGGTAGCGAGAGCAATGCTTGCGTCAGCGGGAAAAGCAGCAATATTTTCCATGACAGTCCCTTGCCAGTTGACCTTCTAACAATCTAGCAACCGCGGTGTGAAGGGCACAGTAGCGCTTATCAACTAGCTTCCGCATAAAATATACATCACGGAAGCGTCTGATGCGCTGGGGGCGCGACCCATCCTCTTGTTCTTTTGTTAGAGACAGGGAGAAGGCACGCCATCATAAAAATCAAGGAGGAAATCGGAGGCGTATTCAGCTCAGTCCATCGGGAGTAGCCCAGGCCAATATATGAAGCCAGCACATGTGGTGCATCCTGTTGCTGTTGGTTCCTCTGCTCCTCTTTGGATCTCAAGCACACAGGCTCTACCGGTTACAATCGCCGTCCAGGGATGGTTCTGGAAGAGCTATTCGAACGCCCCAGCGGACGAGATTTTTCTTGAGGGTGAAGCTGAGCGCGGGAGCACGGTTAGCCGTCAGCTTGTGATGAGCAACAGTCAGGAGTCTCGCGTCTATCATGGTATTGGGGGCCACCTCTGTGGCCTCTGGCAGAAGATTCGTGAATACAGGGCAGCGTTACGATCTGGGGGTTGCCACTGAGCCAAGGTTCTGAGTACGTCGCCCGACATGCTGGGTGGTTCCGAAGTCTGGTCCGAAGAGTACTATGCATCGACTCCTAATAACCTCCAATACCACTGTGATCGATGCCTCGATGTCTTAAAGCTAGCTAGCACACCACCTTGAGCCGTTTACGTCGTGTCAGTGAAGAAGTCAGATCGACATAACAACCGACCGGATCATTTTCAACCGTGTTGCAGCTCGAAACATGATTGTGCTCATGAACAATCAAGACAATTGAATACTACCCTGTCAGAGCATGCGGAGCAGATGAGACCCGGAAGCGTTAAGACGAAACAAGTACACCAACCTGGAATTTTGACTGGTCAGTTGTTTAGGGTATATCACAAATATTGGTCACGATCAAGTACGGAAACTAGGATGGAGACTACTCGAGAGGCAGCTGTATGCTTGCTCAGAACATACGGGCGGGAATGGTCAGCGGCACGATGCAACACAAAGTGTTCCGAGGACTGCGCTCCCACTTGTGCTGCAGCGTGTCTCTGACAAGAGCACATCGATAACGTGTGAGCGCTTGGGCATCCATGCGGCAATTTTGCTTCTTCGGAAAATGCCGATGTCGAGACCCCTGGCATCTTGGGTGTCATTTATATTCACTGACCAACCCGATGGGAGCAAGCAAGCCCACACCCGCACCAACCCGTTCACTACGATGCTACGGACAGCGCTGATCAACGCTTCACGTTCGTCTACTCGAACGACCCTCCTCACTCGCAGGATTGCATCGCCGTCTTGGCAGTACTTGGCTCGGCGCCGTTTCTCCGTAGCCAGCGACGACCAGGCTCTCAAAGCCGCTCGCAAGCTCAATGACAAGCTGCAGGAGAATTGGCAAGGCCCAATTCTCACCTATGAACAGCTGAAGCCAAAAACTCTCAGCCCTAGTAACGTACGGTCTTGCCTGTTCCGCTTTCCTTGACTTTCGAGCCAGCCCCTCTCATCTAGGATGCCTACTTGATTGATGTCCGGGAACCCAACGAAGTGATACAGGGGTCCATTCCCTCATCCGTGAACCTCCCACTTTCGGTGCTTGCCAATTCCTTGAACTTGAACGCTCAGGCTTTCCGTAGTCAACACGGCTTTGAAAAGCCAAGTAAGGCCCAAGAAGTTGTTTTCTATTGCAGAAGTGGCAAGAGAAGCGCCTCGGCATGTGATATTGCCAGAAGAAATGGCTACGAAAAGTACGTATTTCGATGATCTGGATATATCCCTCGCGCACAACGCAACTCTTGCATAGCATCATCAATTACGAGGGTTCTTGGCTCGACTGGGTATCTCGGGAAGCAGATGGAAATGACTCAGCCTGAACGTCAGTGAAGTACTAGTACTAGTACATACCCAATGCATTATTCGAGACTCTCCATCCACACTTCGTCATCCTCATCTGAATAGTCCCTGCAAGAACGGACTTGTGGAAGCGCCGTCTTGCGACGGCAGAAACCTTGCTTGTGAAATTGTAATCGTGCACGCACAAGATCAGAAGTCAAAGAAGAGGGCTACTAGCATCTCCTCATTCGTTTGGACGTGTCTCTGTCATCAAATGCGGAGACTTTTTCCAGTTCCCTCATGTCGTGTCACGCGGAGAAACAGAGGCACTATATTTCCCCAACACAGCGAAAACACGATAGTAGCATAACCGG